>PGFW01039250.1:16983-33619 GCA_003123925.1 Haematobia irritans | reverse complement strand
TTTTATATTTTTTAATTGGCAGTCAAAATTTTATTTCTATGAAAATCCTTGTCAAAAATTTTATTTATTATGAAAGCTTTGTCAAAACTTATTTCGTATAGAGAAAGTTTTGTTTCTATAAAAAATCTTGTCAAAATTTTCATTTTCTATAGAAAGATTTTTTCAACATTTCATTGCTAAAGAAAAATTTCAATTCAATAGGAAATTTTGTCAAAATTTCATTTCTATAGGAAATTTAGTCAAAATTTCATTTCAATAGGAAATTTTGTCAAAATTTTATTTCTATAGGAAATTTTGACAAAATTTCATTTCTATAGGAATTTTTACAACATTTTATTTCTATAGGAAATTTTGGCAAAAGTTTATTTCTATAGAAAATTTTGACAAAATTTCACTTTCTATACGCAGAATTTTTCACAAATTTTATTTCTTATAGGAAATTTTGACAAAATTTCATTTCTTACAGGAAACACTTTTGTCAAAATTTCATTTCTCACAGCAAACACATTTGCTTTCAAAAATTTCATTTTCTACAGGAACTTTTTTGTCAAAATTTTCATTTCTACTAGAAAATTTTGTCAAAATTTAATCTATTAGATTGCTCAATATTCATAGAAAAATTTGTTCAAAGATTTTTCTTTCGCTATAGAAACATTTGTCAAATTTTATGGCTAAGAATAATTTCATTTCTATAGAAAATCTTGTCAAATTTTATTTTCTTTGGATAATTTGCTGTCCAAAAATTTCATTACTTACCGAAATCTTGTCAATTTTTCGTTCTCCATCAGAAAGTTTTGTCAAAATTTTCGGGTCAAAATTGTATTCCTTTAGAAATTTTCATTTTTATCAGGAAATTTTGTCCAAATTTTATTTCTAATTAGCGATATTTGTCAAAATTTTATTTCTATAGGAAATTTTTGTCAAAATTTCATTTCAATTGGAAATTTTGTCAAAACTTTCATTTCTATAGGAAATTTTGCCAAATTTAATTTCAATAGCAAATTTTGCTACAAATTTCATTTCTCTAGAAAATTGTCAAAATTTCATTTCTCTAGAAAAATTTTGTTCAAAATTTCATTTCTCTAGGAAAATTTGTCCAAATTTAATTTCAATAGGAAATTTTGTCAAAATTTCATTTTCTATAGAATTTTTTTAAAAAAATTTTTATTTCTAAATGGAAATTTTTGTCACATATTTCGATTTCTACAGGAAAAACTTTTGTCAAAAATTTCTTTCTATCAAAAAATTTTTTGTCCAAAAATTTCATTTTATAGAAAATTTTGTCAAAATTTCATTTTCTATAGGAACATTTTATCAAAATTTCATTTCTAATGAAAATTTTGTCAAAATTTCATTTCTACAGGAAACTTTGTTCAAAATTTAATTCTATAAGAAAATTTTTCAAAAATTTTATTTCTAGTAGAAAAATTTTTGTCAAAATTTTTATTTTCTTATAGACAATTTTGTTCCAAATTCTATTTATTTAGCTTAAAATTTAGTTTAAAAATTTTATTCATATAAAAATTGTATGAAAAATTTTTATTTCAATAGAAAATCTTTTGACAAAATTTTATTTTTATATCAAATTGTGTCAAGATTTTATTTCTAATACGGAATTTTTTGCCAAAATTTAATTTCAATGGGAAATTTTTGTCAAAATTTCTATTTACTTATTAGAAAAATTTTGTCAAAATTTATTTACTATAGGCAAACATTTGTTCAAAATTGCTATTCGGTAACGATATTTTTCATTTCTATAGAAAATCTTTCGCTCAAAATTTTATATTCTATAGGAAATTTTGTCAAAATTTCATTCTATAGAAAATCTTGTCAAATTTTATTTCCATAGAAAGTTTTGTCCAAAAATTTTGTCAAAATTGTATTCCTATAGAAAATTTCATTTTTGCAGGAAATTTTGTCAAAATTTTATTTCTATAGGAATATTTGTCAAAATTTTTATTTCTATAGGAAATTTTGTCAAAATTTCATTTCAATAGAAATTTTTTCAAAATTTCATTTCTATAGGAAATTTTGCCAATATTTCATTTTATAGCCAAATTTTGTATCAAATCATTTCTTTTAGAAAATTTTGTCAAAAATTTCATTTCTCTAGAAAATTTTTGTCAAAAATTTAATTTCAATAAGGAAATTTTTTCAAAATTTCATTTCAATAGAAATTTTGTTCAAATTTCATTTCTATAGAATTTTTTTTAAAAATTTTTAATTTCTAAAATGAAATTTTTGTCAAAATTTAATTTCTATTAGGAAAATTCTGTTCAAAATTTCATTTCTATAAGAATTTTTGTCGAATTTTATTTTCTATAAGAAATTTTTGTCAAAATTCATTTCAATGGGAAATTTGTCAAAATTTCATTTCTATAGACTTTTTTTTTTAATTTTTATTTCTAAATGAAATTTTGTCAAAATTTAATTTCTATAGGAAATTCTGTCAAAATTTCATTTCTATAAAAATTTTTGTCGAAATTTTATTTCTATAAGAAATTTTGTCCAAAATTTCATTTCTAAAGAAAGTTTTGTCAAAATATCATTTCTAAAGAAAGGTTTGCTAAAAAATTTCATTTCTACAGAAAAGTTTTTGTCAATATTTCATTTCTACAGGAAACTTTTGTCAAAATTTCATTTCTATAAAAAAATTTTTGTTTCAAAATTTTTAATTTTCTATAAAAATTTGTTCAAAATTTTATTTCTATAGGCAAATTTTTATCAAAATTCATTTCTAATGAAAAATTTTTTTTCAAAATTTCAGTTTCTTTACAGGAAACTTTTGTCAAATTTATTTCTATCAGAAAAATTTTGTCAAAAATTTTAATTTCTATAGACAATTTTGTTCCAAATTCTATTTATTTTAGTGTAAATTTAGTTAAAATTTTTATTCATATAAAAAATTGTATGAAAATTTTATTTCAATAGAAAATTTTTGTCAAAATTTTTATTTTTATTATCAAATTGTGTCAAGATTTATTTCTATAGGAATTTTTGCCAAAAATTTCATTTTCTATGGGGAAATTTTGTCAAAATTTTTTCAATGGGAAATTTTGTCAAAATTTCATTTCTGATAGGATGATTTTTGACTTAAAATTTTCATTTCTATGGAGAAATTTTGTCCATTAATTTTCATTTTCTATAGGAAATTTTTGCTCAAAACTTCATTTCTATAGAAAATCTTTGTCAAAATTTTATTTCTATAGAAAGTTTATTCCTTAGAAAATTTTGTCAAAATTTTATTGCTATAGAAAATTTCATTTCAATAGCAAATTTTGTCAAAATTTCCTTTCTATAGGAAATTTTGTCAAAATTTCATTTCTATTGAAAATTTGTCAAAATTTTATTTCTATAGGAAATAGTGACAGAACTATGGATTAGCCGAACCAAGATTTCTAAGCAAACTTCACACATAAAAGGAATTTGATCACTTCAAACCTATTCCAAGAGCATAATGCGATTTTTGCACGGGGGTGATGCAACATGTTTGTCGCAAAAATATTATTTTCTTACCAAACATAAACATATTTGGCGAAATCAGATATAGAATGTTCGAGGTTTATGAGAATGTTTCCCGCCCAAAAATAGAATTATGCTGTTTAAATATGTTTGAGGTGATCATATTTCTTCTTTGGGTGAACGCATCGCTAGTAAGCCACAAATTCGCTGAAGCGATGTGTTCACTAAACAAACGTGTTTCGTAAAGCGATATGTTCCTCTCGTATTTTTCTACTTCGTTCACTGTTTACTACACTGTTCTCTGCCACTGTTGTAGGTACCACCAAAAACGACACTTGAGAAGCTATTTTTAGTTAGATGGAAAACATTTGTGCGGATCGTCGTAATATGAAAAACATAAAAAGCCAATTTTTATAAACATAACAAAATGTTAATAGGTTTTGTTGCCTGGTTTTGACTTGGTTTTGGTTAGGTGCCAGAAACATTGCTCTATAACAGCTTCCCTGGCTGCAACATTTATTTATACCATTCGATGACACACGGAACACTAGTCATGTGAAACGATGAAAAAAAAGAAAACCAGATCAACTGGAGTTGAAAATCTTCACTAAACAAACTTTTTGTTTTGCACCATTTTGTAGATACCTTTGCCGAGGAGTAAACCACTTACTAACTAGGATGCCACATTATTTTAGTTAGCTTCCATCTCTTCCATGGCAATTTTCGGCAATGATGTTGAAGTCGAAAATACGCCTATGAATCGCTACCAATGAGCAACTGAATCGTAACCTCTGTAACATCATCAGCTCTTTACAAATTTGTGATACATTCGATGTACTGTTATGGAGATTACCTCAGCCAAATGAAAAACTAACACCAACCTGAGTACTAGCATACTGTTTTCCTTTTCCTTGGCCCAATTCTTTGTACTCCATTTCGATATGGTATGTATAAGAGGGACAGAAAGACGCCAACATCTTTTTGACGCCATTTAGAAAAAAAGAGCATTCGATTTGCTTTTTTTCACAATGGAACAGTTTGTCCAAATATTAATGATATGTACTCTCAAATACTGATTGGTTTCGCACCCTGAAAAGTGGTAACCATTCTGTCAACATTAAGTGTTCTGTGAGGTAGACAGTCAATTTGCTTCCAAATTTTTTGTAACGGGGAAAGAAGAGTAATGTTTCCGATTTCGAGTCTCCAAAGTTAAGCAAATTTTCGTGGTTCAAACCGGAACAACCTTCCCCATTTTGAAGGTATGGGCAAGATACCTAGCGCCATTCTCTTAAATGTGCTTCAACATTGTCGTAGCCAAAATATGTTGGCTATTCTCTATAGAATTTTTGAGGCCTTTTAAGGCTAGAGCACACATTCTTGGCTGATGATCATAGGGGCTGTTTTGCACGGTAGACACGCCGTTGCCTTCTGCTGCCATGCTTCTGAAGAATTGGTTGCTAGAGACATATTGTCTGCAGAAGGCATCCGCCTACGGTTATCATAATTTAGGGTTTCCTCCCTAAACCAATTGTCTTTCAGTTTGATATTTGAGATATTCCGACCGTGTCGATATCAGGTTTAGGATCCAAAATATGGCTCCTCTGAAGTGGCTTGCGCCATATTTCTAGCTTAAGGGTGGTGCCGATTTTTGTAAGCCACCGGATCTGGTCCCTTTTATGCTGCCTCTGGAAAATTTGAAAAGAATTTGAAAATTGATAGATCCGACCCTTATGGTATACATCTTTATGTACGCTCTCGTCAAAGATATCGCCTGAAAATCTCCACGTGCAGCCAACGCTGACAGATGGGCAACGATAACTTGTACTCTGTTAACGAGGTAAAAAATGTTCTCTTCTGGGAATAACGGTGTCAGTCCCAGGCATGAAATTCACCGTGATCGCGAAGTCTGGTCAAAGTTCATAGCTTTGTCATGTTACATGTCCTGTGTCTGTGCTACGGAGTCAGAGCTAAGTCATTGATGACGTCCGGCGAAGCTTCGTCATATGGACGTTATGCGAAATTTATACTCCCCTGGCGTCACAGCCAAGCTACTGAGTGCCAAACTGTGAATGATGTGTATTACTACTGAGGCAATGCTTAAGTATTGCCTTATATCCTGGGCCTTACTGGTCTGGCAAAGACGAATTATTTTCTTACCAAACATAAACATATTTGGCGAAATCAGATATAGAATGTTCGAGGTTATGAGAATGTTTCCCGCCCAAAAATAGAATTATGCTGTTTAAATATGTTTGAGGTGATCATATTCTTTCTTTGGGTGAACGCATCGCTAGTAAGCCACAAATTCGCTGAAGCGATGTGTTCACTAAACAAACGTGTTTCGTAAAGCGATATGTTCCTCTCGTATTTTTCTAACTTCGTTCACTGTTTACTACACTGTTCTCTGCCACTGTTGTAATTTCAAAATTCTAAATTTACAAACCTGTGCCATTAGCAACAATAAAAACTAAGCCACCAAATTAAGCTTACAGATATGCGCATATTCAATAGCAAATCTTTTTGGCCAGACCAAGTAAAAACAAACGCATTTTCGACACCCCTCCGACAAAACGTCGATTTGCAGTCAATAGATATGGGAAGAGATGGCTTTCTATATTCAGCTGGTTCGCCCAGATAACAAATCATGGCCGTTGGTAATGCCAAAAACAGACTACCAGCCGAATGGAGTTTGCCCACCAACAGTGGGTACTATTTAGTTAGGTTGGTTAGGTATAGTGGCAGTCAGGGCTGTGGAGTCGTAGCCGAAGACTGCGTGGAGTCGCGAGTCCTGAAGCTTTGCTGGAGTCGTAAGAATTTTGCTCGACTAAATTGAATTTTTAAAAACACTTATATTTTTGGTACTAAACAAGTTTTTACGCTATCGATTTTATATTTTTTAATTGGCAGTCAAAATTTTATTTCTATACAAAATCTTGTCAAAATTTTATTTATATTGAAAGCTTTGTCAAAACATTATTTCTATAGAAAGTTTTGTTTCTATAAAAAATCTTGTCAAAATTTCATTTCTATAGAAAATTTTGTCAACATTTCATTGCTAAAGAAAATTTCAATTCAATAGGAAATTTTGTCAAAATTTCATTTCTATAGGAAATTTAGTCAAAATTTCATTTCAATAGGAAATTTTGTCAAAATTTTATTTCTATAGGAAATTTTGACAAAATTTCATTTCTATAGGAAATTTTTACAACATTTTATTTCTATAGGAAATTTTGGCAAAAGTTTATTTCTATAGAAAATTTTGACAAAATTTCATTTCTATAGGAAATTTTCACAAATTTTATTTCTATAGGAAATTTTGACAAAATTTCATTTCTACAGGAAAACTTTTGTCAAAATTTCATTTCTACAGAAAACATTTGTCAAAAATTTCATTTCTACAGGAACTTTTTTGTCAAAATTTTCATTTCTATAGAAAATTTTGTCAAAAATTTTTTCAAAATTCTATTTATTTCTATAGAAATTTGTCAAAAGATTTTATTTCGTATAGAAACATTGTCAAAATTTTATGGCTAACGATATTTCATTTCTATAGAAAATCTTGTCAAAATTTTATTTCTATAGGAAATTTTGTCAAAATTTCATTCTATAGAAAATCTTGTCAAATTTTGTTTCCATAGAAAGTTTTGTCAAAATTTTTCAAAATTGTATTCCTATAGAAATTATTTCATTTTTATCCCAGGAATTTTGCTCAAAATTTATTTCTATAGCGAATATTTGTCAAAATTTTATTTCTATAGGAAATTTTTGTCAAAATTTCATTTCAATTAGGAAATTTTGTCAAAACTTTCATTTCTATAGGAAATTTTGCCAAATTATTTCAATAGCAAATTTTGCTTTACAAATTTCATTTCTACTAGAAAATTGTCAAATTTCATTTCTCTAGAAAAATTTTGTTCAAAATTTCATTTCTCTAGAAAATTTTCAACAAATTTAATTTCAAATAGGAAATTTTGTCAAAATTTCATTTCTATAGAATTTTTTTAAAAATTTTAATTTCTAAATTGGAAATTTTTGTCAATATTTCGATTTCTATCAGGAAAAACTTTTGTCAAAAATTTCTTTCTATAAAAAATTTATTTGTCCAAAAATTTAATTTCTATAGAAAAACTTTTGTCAAAATTTCATTTCTATAGGAAATTTTATCAAAATTTCATTTCTAATGAAAATTTTTGTCAAAATTTCATTTCTACAGGAAACTTTGTTCAAAATTTAATTCTATAGAAAATTTTTGTCAAAATTTTTATTTCTAGTAGAAAATTTTGTCAAAGATTTTTATTTTCTTATAGACAATTTTGTTCCAAATTCTATTTAATTTAGCTTAAAATTTAGTTTAAAATTTTATTCAAAAAATTGTATGAAAAATTTTTATTTCAATAGAAAATCTTTTGAAAAATTTGTATTTTTATACAAATTTGTCAAATTTTATTTCAATAGGAATTTTTGCCAAAATTTATTTCAATGGAAATTTTGCAAAATTTCATTTACTTATTAAAATTTTGTCTTTATTTACTATACAAACATTTGTTCAAAATTGCTATTCGGTAAGATATTTTTCATTTTATGCAGAAAATCTTTCGCTCAAAATTTTATATTCTATAGGAAATTTTGTCACAAATTTCATTTCTATAGAAAATCTTGTCAAATTTTTATTTCCATATGGAAAGTTTTTGTACAAAATTTTTGTCAAAATTGTATTCCTATAGAAAATTTCATTTTTGCAGGAAATTTTGTCAAAATTTTATTTCCTATAGGAATATTGTCAAAATTTTCTATTTCTATAGGAAATTTTGTCAAAATTCATTTCAATAGGAAATTTTTTCAAAATTTCATTTCTATAGGAAATTTTGCCAAATTTCATTTTCATAGCAAAATTTGTACAAATCATTTCTTTTAGAAAATTTTGTCAAAAATTTCATTTCTCTAGAAAATTTTTGTCAAAATTTAATTTCAATAGGAAATTTTTCAAAATTTCATTTCAATAGAAATTTTGTCAAATTTCATTTCTATAGAATTTTTTTTAAAAAATTTTTATTTCTAAAATTAAATTTTTGTCAAAATTTAATTCTATTAGGAAAATTCTGTTCAAATTTCATTTCTATAAGAATTTTTGTCGAAATTTTATTTCTATAAGAAATTTTGTCAAAATTTCATTTCAATGGGAAATTTTGTCAAAATTTCATTTCTATAGACTTTTTTTTTAATTTTTATTTCAAATGAAATTTTGTCAAATTTAATTCTATAGGAAATTCTGTCAAAATTTCATTTCTATAAAAATTTTGTCGAAATTTTATTTCTATAAGAAATTTTGTCAAAACATTTCATTTCTAAAGAAAGTTTATGTTCAAAATATCATTTCTAAAGAAAGGTTTGCAAAATTTCATTTCTACAGAAAAGTTTTTGTCAATATTTCATTTCTACAGGAAACTTTTGTCAAAATTTCATTTCTAATAAAAAAATTTTTGTTTCAAAATTTTTAATTTTCTATAGAAAATTTGTGTCAAAATTTTCATTTCTATAGGCAAATTTTTATCAAAATTTCATTTCTAATGAAAAATTTTTTTCAAAATTTCATTTCTTTACAGGAAACTTTTGTCAAAATTTATTTCTATAGAAAATTTTGTCAAAATTTTAATTTCTATAGACAATTTGTTCCAAAATTCTATTTATTTTAGTGTAAATTTAGTTAAATTTTATTCATATAAAAAATTGTATGAAAATTTTATTTCAATAGAAATTTTTGTCAAATTTTATTTTTATATAAATTGTGTCAAGATTTATTTCTATAGGAATTTTTGCAAAATTTATTTTATGGGAAATTTTGTCAAATTTTTTCAATTGGGAAATTTTGTCGAAAATTTCATTTTGCTAGGAGATTTTTGTTAAAATTTTCATTTCTATGGAGAAATTTTGTCCATTAATTTTCATTTTCTATAGGAAATTTTTGCTCAAAACTTCATTTCTATAGAAAATCTTTGTCAAAATTTTATTTCTATAGAAAGTTTATTCCTTTAGAAAATTTTGTCAAAATTTTATTGCTATAGAAAATTTCATTTCAATAGCAAATTTGTCAAAATTTCCTTTCTATAGGAAATTTTGTCAAAATTTCATTTTCTATTTGAAAATTTGTCAAATAATTTTATTTTCTTATAGGGAAATAGTGACAGGAACTATGGGATTAGCCGAAAACCAAGATTTCTAAAGCAAACTTCACACATAAAAGGAATTTGATCACTTCAAACCTATTCAAGAGCATAATGCGATTTTTTGCACGGGGTGATGCAACATGTTTGTCGCAAAATATAAGCTTTGGACAAGGAGGCGTTGAAACACCTGAATTACACACCTCCATGTGCGGGTTACGACGGCGATGAATGCATACCACCAGCACCACCATGTAACCACCATTGAGACTGCATTCGTATTTGATTACCAAAACGTGATCAAATTAATGTACATAATGAACCCATTTACCACAAAAAATTACCTCTCCGAAAAAAAAAAACAAAACAGAGACTTTAAACAGTTGAAAAAGACCAAGAGCCGCATTAAAAAACAGACAATTAAAATTCAAAATTCCTAAATTTAACAAAACCTGTGCCATAGCAACAATAAAAACTAAGGCCACCGCAAATTAAAGCTTACAGATATGGCGATATTCCAATAGCAAATCTTTGGCCAGACCAAGGTAAAACAACGCATTTTCGACACCCCTCCGACAAACGTCGAAATTTGCAGTCAATACGATATGGGAAGAGATGGCTTTTTCTAATATTCAGCTGGTTCGCCGCAGATAACAAAATGCATGGCGTTTGGGTAATGCAAAAACAGACGTACCAGCGAATGGAAGTTTGCCCACCAACAGTGGGTACTATTTTAGGTCGTTAGGTATAGTGGCAGTCAGGGCTGTGGAGTCGTAGCCCGAAGACTTGGAAGTCCGAGTTCCCCTGAGAGCTTTTGGCTGGAAGTCGTAAGAATTTTGCTCGACCTAAATTTGAATTTTTTAAAACACTTTTATATTTTTGGTTACTAAACAAGTTTATTACGCTAAATGCGATTTTATTTTTTTGGAAAGTTGGCAAGTCCAAAAATTTTATTTCTATTACAAAATCTTGTCAAAAAATTTTATTATATTTGAAAGCTTTGTCAATAACATTATTTCTATAGAAAGTTTTGTTTCTATATAAAAATTCTTGTCCAAATGATTTCATTTCTATAGAAAATATTTTGTCAACATTTCATTGCTAAAGAAAATTTCAATTCAATTAGGCAAATTTTTGTCAAAATTTCATTTCTATAGGAAAATTTAGTCAAAATTTCATTTTCAATAGAAATTTTGTCAAAATTTTTATTTCTATAGGAAACATTTTGACAAAATTTCATTTCTTATAGGGAAATTTTTACAACATTTTATTTCTATAGAAATTTTGGCAAAAGGTTTATATTTCTATAGAAAATTTTGACAAAATTTCATTTCCTAACGAAAATTTTTCACAAATTTTATTTCTTATTAGGAAATTTTGACAAAATTTCATTTTCTTAGCAGGAAAACTTTTTGTCAAAAATTTCATTTTCTACAGAAAACATTTGCTCAAAAAATTTCATTTTCTACAGGAACTTTTTTGTCAAAATTTTCATTTCTATAGAAAATTTTGTCAAAAATTTATATTCTATTAGGAATTTTGCCTCAAAATTTATTTCATAGAAAAATTTGTTCAAAAGATTTTATTTCGTATAGAAACATTGTCAAAATTTTATTGGCTAACGATATTTCATTTCTATAGAAAATCTTGTCAAAAATTTTATTTTCTATAGGAAATTTTGCTTCCAAAAAATTTCATTTCACTTAGAAAATCTTGTCAAATTTTGTTTCCATAGAAAGTTTTGTCAAAATTTTCTCAAAATTTGTATTCCTATTAGAAATTTTTCATTTTTATCCCAGGAATTTTGCTCAAAATTTATTTTTTTATGCAATTGTCAAAATTTTATTTCTTATACAGAAATCTTTTGTCAAAATTTTATAATTTATATTAGGAAATTGTCAAAAACTTTCATTTCTATAGAGAATAAGTTTTGTTTTAAATCGCAAAAATCTTATTTCAATAGAAATTTTGTCCTACAACACTTTCATTGTCTCAGAAAATTGTCAAAATTTTCATGCTTGAAAATTTTTTGCTCTCAAAATTTCATTTCTTTAGAAAATTTATCAAAATTTAATTTTCAATAGGAAATTTGTCAAAATTTTATTTCTATTTAGCAAATTTTTAAAAAATTTTTCATTTCTAATGGAAATTTTTTACACATTTTATTTCTAAGGGAATTTCATGGCATTTATCCTAGGAAATAATTTTGTCAAAAAATGTTCATTTCTATGAAAATTCCACAATTTATTTTCTATAGGTACAATAAATTTTATTTTATAGAAAACTTTGCTCAAAATTTCATTTTCTAAGAAACATCTTGTCAAAATTTCATTATCTTACATGAAAACTTTGTCAAAATTTCATTTCTATAGAAAACTTTGTTACCAAAATTTTAATTCTATGAATTGAAAATTTTTTGTCGTAAAATGTTCAAATTTCAATTTCTGACATTAGAACAATTTATCGTCGATATCTTCAGGAAAATTTTCAAAATTTTATTTCTATATGGATTTTTAGTCACAATTTTCGTTCATCAAATTCTATTCTCAATTTTATGCTTCTGAAAAAGTTTTTTCAAAATTTTATTCAATAAAAATTGTCTATGAAAAATTTGTGTTTTATTTGGCCGGAATGTCAAATTAATTTCTAAGATTTTGACAAAATTTTATTTTCTATAAGATAAATTTGTCAAGATTTTATTTCAATAGGAATTTTTGCTCAAAAAATTTAATTTCTAACGCGAAATTTTGCTCAAAATTTCATTTCAAGCAATTATTACAAGATATTCTAAATTGTTGTTTTTTCATTTATTTGATCTCACTAGCTAAAACATTTGCTTGCAACTACAAGTTAGACTATTAACAGGAAGATATCTTGTCAATGTTATTTGGAGCAAAATCTTCAGGCTGCAAGATTATGTAAGTTTATCAGGAAATTTATGCAAAATTCCTCATTTCTATAGAAATCTTCATTTTACTTGTCCATGGCAAATTAAAAATATTATGTCAACCAATTGTATCCTAAGAATAAATTCGTTTGAGGATTTGTAATTCACTCTACTTCCTAGTGGAACTACACTTGACCCCCTCAAAAGGTATTTCCTATGTCTATAGGAAATTGTCAAATTCCCGATGTCTCAAGGTTAACACATGGAAATTTCCTTTCTTTCATAGCCAAATTTTATCAAACTATTTCTTTTAGAAAATTTTGTTCAAAATTTTCATTTCTCTAAAAATTTTGTCAAAATTTAAATCTTCAATAAGGAAATTTTTTCAAAATTTATCAATTTCAATACGAAATTTTTGTTCAAATTTTTTTTCATTTTCTATAGAATTTTTTTTAAAAATTTTTATATTTCTTAATAATAAATTTTTGGTCAAAATTTAATTTCTATTAGAAAATTCTAGTTCAAATTTCATTTTTCTATAAGAATTTTTTTCGAATTTTATTTTCTATATAGAAATTTCTGCAATTATTCATGGCAAATGTCAATTTCATCTATAGGACTTTTTTTTAAATTTTTTATTTTACAAATGAAATTTTTTTTTGTCAAAAATTTAATTATCCTATAGAGAAATTCTAGTCAAAATTTCATTTCTATAAAAATTTTTCGAACACTTTTAATTTCTCATAAGAAAATTTTGTTCAAAATTCATTCTTCTAAAGAAAGTTTATGTCAAAATTTATCATTTCTAAAGAAAGGTTTGCTAAAAATTTCATTTTCTAACAGAAAAGTTTTCTTTTTTCAATATTTCATTTCTCAGGAAACTTTTGTTCAAAATTTCATTTCTAAAAAAAAATTTTTGTCAATTTTTCTAAGAATTTTTAAATTTTCTTTCATAGACTTTTTAACACAAATTTAATGAATTTGTCAAAATTTTCATTTCTATAGGCAAATTTTATCAAAACTTCATTTTCTAATGAAAAATTTTTGTTTCAAAATTTCATTTCTTTCACAGGAAACTTGTTGTCAAAATTTATTTCTATAGAAAAATTTTGTCAAAAATTTTAATTTTCTATAGACAATTTTTGTCCAAAATTCTACTTTATTTTAGTCTAAATTTAGTTAAATATTTTTATTCATTATAAAAAATGTATGAAAATTTTATTTCAATTAGAAAAAATTTTTGTTCAAATTTTTATTTTTATTATCAAATTGTGTAAGATTTTATTTCTATAGGTAAATTTTTGCACAAATTTTCATTTCCTTATGGGGAAATTTTGAAATTATTCAAGAAAGCAATTTCATTTCTGTTAGCGAGATTTTTGCTTAAAATTTCTCATTTCTATGCGGAAATTTTTGTCCATTAATTTTCAATTTTCTTATACGGAAATTTTTCTGCAAAACTTCATTTCTATAGAAAATTTCTTTGCTCAAAATTTTTATTTCTATAGAAGTTTATTGCCTTTAGAAAATTGTTCAAAATTTTATTGCTATAAGAAAATTTCATTTCAATATGCCAAATTTTTTCAAAACAATTTCCTTTCTATAGGCATAATTTTGTCAAAATTTCATTTTCTATTTGAAACATTTTGTCAAATTTCAACTTTTATTATTCTTATAGGCGAAATAGTGATCAGAACTATGGTGGATTAGCCGAAACAAAAGATTTTCTAAAGTCAAAACTTCACACATAAAAGGAATATTGGATCACTTCAAACCTATTCAAGAGCCATTAATGCGATTTTTGCACGGCGGTATGCAACATGTTTGCGCTCCAAAAATAGTTTATTACTTCTTACCAAACATAAAACATAGTTTGCCGAAAATCAGCATATAGACATGTTCGACTAGGTTGTTGATGAATTTGCTTTCCCGCCCAAAAAAATAGAATTATTGCCTGTTTAAATATGTTTGAAGGCTGAATCATATTCTCTTCTTTGGCCGTGAAACGCCATCGCTAGTAAAGCCACAAAATTCGCTGAGAGCGATTGTGTTCACTAAAACAAAACGCGTCTGTTTTCGTTCTAAAGCGCATATGTTCTCTCTCGTATTTTTTTCTACTTCGTTCATGTTTTACTACCACTGTCCTCTGCCACTGTTGTATGACACCACCAAAAAACGAACACTGTTGAGCAAGCTAATATTTTAGTTTAGATCGGAAACATTTTGCTTGCGGATCCGTCGCTATATGGAAAACACATAAAAAGCCAATTTTATATAAACATAACCAAAATGTTAATACGGTTTTGTTGCCTGTGTTTTGACTTTGCGTTTTGGTTAGGTGCCAAGACAACATTGCCTCATAAAACAGCCTTCCCTGGCTTGCACAACATTTATTTATACCATTCGCATGACACACGGCGAACACATAGTCATGTGGACATCGAATAAAAAAAAGAAGAACCACCCAAAGGATTCAACTGCGAGTTGAAAATCTTCACTAACAAAACTTTTTGTTTTGCACCTCATTTTGTAGATACCCTTTGCCGAGGGACGTAAACCACTTACTAACTAGGATGCCAACAATTTATTTTTAGCTTAGTTCCATATCTCTGTTCCATGGCAAATTTTCACGGCAATGATGTTGAAAGTCGAAAATACGCTTAAATGAATCGCTTACCAATTGAGCAACTGATCGTAACCTCTGTAAACATCATTCAGCTCTTTTACAAAATTTGTTGATACAATTTCGATGTACTTGTTATGGCAGATTAACCTCAGCCAAATGGAAAAACTAACACCAACCATGAGTACTATTACATGCGCATACTGTTTTCCTTTTCCTTGGCCCAATTCTTTTACTCCATTTCGATTGGTATGTAATAGAGGGACAGAAAGACGCCAACATCTTTTGACGCCATTTAGAACAAAAAGAGCATTCGATTTTTGCTTTTTTTTTTCAATGGAACAGTGGTGTCCAAATTTAATATATCGTACTCTCAATACTGATTGCCGTTTCGCACCACCTGAAAAAGTGGCTAACCATTCTGACTCAACATTAAGTTGTTCTGTGAGGTACAGCCAATTTCGTCCTTTTTGTACAAAGTATTTGATTTGCGCAAGTCTCAAGTTTAGATTTGAGGTCAACCGGAACAACCTTTCCCTTATTTTGAAGGTATGGAGCAAGAAACCTAGCGCCATTCTCTTTAAATGTGTGCTTCAACCATTGTCGTAGCCAAAATATGTTGGCTATTCTCTATAAGAATTTTTTTTGAGGCCTTTAAAAGGTCCTAGAGCACAACATTCTTGGCTGATGATCATTAGGTGGCTCGTTGTTGCCACGGTTAAGATAGCCTTGCCTCTCTGCTGCCCTGCTTCTTTGAAGAATTAAGTGTTTGCCTAAGACAAATTTGCTCTGCAGAAGGCTATCCGCCTTACGTGTTATCATATTTAAGGGTTGTCCTCCCTAAACCAATTGGTCTTTCAGTTTGATATTTTGGATATTTCGACCGTGTTCGATAATCAGTTTAGCGGATTCCCAAAATATCGGCTCCTCGAAGTGCGGTTGCGCCATTTTCTAGCTTAAGCGGTGGCTGCCGATTTTTGTAGGCCACCGGATCTAGTCCCTTTTATATGCTCTCTGGAAAAATTTGAAATGAGATGGTTCAAAATGATGATCCGGGACCCTATGCGTATACATTCTTTATACGCTACTCGTCAAAGATATCGCCTTGAAAAATCTCCACGTGCCAGCCCAAACGTTGGACAGTGGATGCGGCAACTGCATAACTTAGTACTCTGCTTAACGACGGTAAAAAATGTTCTCTTCTGGGAATAACGGTGTTCAGTCCCAGCGCATGAAATTTCACCGTGGATCGGCGAGTCTGGTCAAAGTTCATAGCTTGCTCATTACATGTCCTGTTGTCTTTGTGCTACGAGGGTCAGAGCTAATTCCTGATTGATACGTCCGGCGAAGCTCGTCATATGGGACGTTTATGCGAAATTTATACTCCCCTGGCGTCACAGCCAAGCTACGAGCTCCAAACTGTGCATGATGTGTATTACTACTGAGGCAAATGCTTAAGTATTTTGCCTTATATCCTGGCCTTACTGGTCTGGCAAAGACGAA
>PGFW01039250.1:0-16652 GCA_003123925.1 Haematobia irritans | reverse complement strand
AACAGACGGTCGTATCTTAGCAATTGTATCGTCTTGCCAGGAAGGCTATACAGTAATGAGCAAACCCGTTAGGACTGCATTGCACATCATAACAGTATATTGTAATCGGACTTGGAAGTGACGCCAGTATCGCCCATTAGTGACCTTTCGAGAGAAGTTCCACTAAGATCATCGGGCACCGCAGGGCACTCCGCTTACACGGCGGACGAGAATGGCAAGGTTAGACACTTTCTTCACATGATGAGGCTTGTCATAGCAGAGTTATTATGCTGGAGCACTTGAAGCATTCTAACTGAGTGTCAGGAAGTGGTTGTTTCATTACAACAAAGGACGTCGTACTTTAGGCAATTGATTATTCGTCTTGCCAGGAAACGCTATACAGTATAAGAGCAAACTCCCTGTTATCAGGGAACCTGAATGCACATCAAACAAGTTTCGTAATTTCCGAGCTTGGGAAAGTGACGGGACGCAAGATGCGCCCATCTAGTAGCTTTCGACGAGGAAGTTCCACTAGATCAATAGGTGAGTAAAGCGCAGCCGCTCGCGTTCACGCCGGACGAATTGGCTAGTGGTTAAGACACTTCTTCAACAGATGAGTTTGTCATATCAGGAGTTGATTATGCATGGAGCACTTGCAAGCAATCTAAATGGTGTCAGGAGTGGATTTCGGTTGATTTGCATCACAAAAACAACTCGGGTCGTCTTGCCAGAGACACTAGCCAAGGATACTAAAGGCAATACTTAAGCATTGCCCTCAGTAGTATCACTCATACACAGTTAGGCACTCAGAGCTGCTGTGACGCCAGGGGAGTATAAATTCGCATAAACGTCCAATATGAGACTATACGGACTCATCATGATTAGCTCTGACCTCGTAGCACCAGACAACAGGACTGTAACTATAGACTAGAAGCTATGAACTTTGACCAGCGTTCCGATACGGTGAATTTCATCCTGGGACTACACCGTTTATTCCCAGGAAGAGCAACATTTTGTACCTCGTAACAGAGTACAGTTATCTGTTGCCACCACTTCACGTTGGCTGCAGTAGAGATCTTCAGGGATAATCTTACGAGAGCGTAACAAAAGCATGTATAACCCATGGACCGGCGGATCCCTAGAAATTATCAATTTTCAATTCATTTCAAAATTTTCCAGGAAGGCCAGATAAATAAGGACTAGTATCCGGTGGCTACAAAAATCGGCACACCCTTACTAGAAATGCGCAACACTTCGAGGAGCCATATTTTGGATCTAACCGATATCGAACAAGGTCGGAATAATCTCAAATTCAAACTGAAAGACAATTGGTTTTAGGAGGAAACCCTAAATTATGATAACCGTAAGGCGGATGCCTTCGCAGCAATAAAGTTAGCAAACTAATTCTTCAGAACATGCAAAGCAAAGGCAACGGCGGTGTCTACACGTGCATAACAGCCCCTTGTCATTCAGCCAAGAATGTGTGCTCTAGGCCTTAAAAGGCCGTCAAAAATTCTATAGACGAATTAGCCAACATATTTTTGGCTACTGACAATGTGAAGCACATTGAATGAGAATGGCGCTAGTCATCTGCCCATGACCTTCAAAATGGGAAGGTTGTTCCGGTTCTTAAACCACGAAAAATTGATTACTTTAGAGACTCGATTCGGAAATTACTCTTCATTTCCCCGTTACAAAAATTTGGAAGTAAAATTGGACTGTTTACCTTCACAGACACTTAATGTTGACAGAATGGTTACCTACTTTACAGGGTGCGAAACCATCAGTATGAGATAATATCATTAATTTGGAACCACTGTTACATTAAAAAAAGCAAATCGAATCTCTTTTTTCTTAAATGTCGTCAAAAGATGTTGCCGTCTTTCTGTCCCTCATTACATACCAATCGAAATGGAGTAAAAGAATTGGGCCAAGGAAAGGAAACGTATGCAATGTACTCACGGTGGTGTTAGTTTAGTTCTGCTGAGGTAATCCTCCATAACAGTACATCGAATGTATCAAATTTGTAAAGAGCGTGATGATAGTTACAGAGCGTTACGGGGGGGGATTAGGTCTCATGGTAGCGATCATAGACGTATTCTTCGACTTCAACATCATTGCCGAAAAATTGCCCATGGAAGAGATGAAAGCTAACTAAGATTGTGCATCCTACGTTAGTACGTGGTACCTCGGCAAAGGATCGTACAATGTGCAAAACAAAAAGTTGTTATGAGAAGTTTTCACACTCCAGTTGATCTGGTTCTTTTTTTTGTCATCGTTTCACTGACTATGTTCGTGTGTGCATCGCATGGTATAAGATAATATTGCAGCCAGGAAGCTGTTATAGAGCAATGTTGCTGGCCCATAACCAAAACCAAGTCCAACCACAACAAACCTATTTAACATTTTGGATTATGTTTATAAAGAATGGCTTTTTACATGTTTTCATATTCACGATCCGCACAAATGTTATTCATCTAACTAAAAATAGCTTCTCAAGTTGTCGTCGTTTTGGTGTACTACAACCAGTGCAGAGGAACAGTGAGTAAACAGGCCTGAGAAGTGATCGAAAAGATACGAGAGGAAATATCGCTTTAACGAAACACGTTGTTGTGAACAAATCGCTTCAGCGAATGTGGTGGCTTACTACGATGCGTTCACCCAAAGAAAGAGATAAATGATCACCTCAAACGATATTTTAATACAGCATAATTTCTGTTTTTGTTGGGCGGTTGAAAAGCATTCTCATGACACCTCAGAACATTCTTTCATCTGATTCGCCAAATAGTGTTGTATGTTTGTAAGAAAAATTAATCATTTTTTGTTTATTTGGCGACAAACTTGTTGCCACCATCCCCAGTGCAAAAACTCCTATTACTTCTCATTTGGAATAAGAGGTTTGAAGTGACATACTAACATTCCTCCATTAACTATAGTGTGAGGGAATGGTGCGATCGTAGAAAAAAAGTTATGAGGTATCGGCTATACATCAGTTCCTGTCACTATTTCCTATAGAAATAAAAATTTTGAGCCAAATTAATTCAATCAGAAAATAGAAATTTTGACAAAATTTCCATAGCGAAGAAATTTGCACAAAATTTGTCTATTGAAATTGAAATTTTCTATAGCAATAAATTTTGGACAAAATTTTCTAAGATAAACTCTTTCTAGATAAAAAATATTATTTGACACAAGATTTCTATAACAAAATTGAATAGTTTATGGAATAAGTTTCTATATGGAAATGAAACAAATTAATTGACAAATTTCCCTAGAAATGAAATTTTAACATAAATCTCCTACACAGAAAAATGAAATTTTGACAAATTTCCATTGAATTTATAAATTTTTGAAATACATTGCCTCTTCCATGATAGAAGATAATTAAAATTGTTCAAAAATTCCTATAGAAAATAAAAGCAATCCATAATGACACACAATTTTGATAATAAAAGATGAAGATCAATTTTGTCGACCAAAAACTTTTCTATATTGAAAATACTAATTTCTTACAATTACAATTTTTGGTTAATAGTGAATTTTGCCGATTGCACAAAACCAAGATTTAACTAAATTTTAAACTGGTAAATAAATTATGAATATATGGAAGCAAAAATTGGTATATCTAAAAGTTAAAATTTTTGACGACACACTTTTCTAATATGAAATTAAATTTTTGACACAATATTCCATGGTAGAAATGAAATTTGACAAAAATTTTCATTAGAATCGAATTTTTGATTAAATTTACATATACGAATGAAATTTTGACAAGAAATGTTGGGCTAGATAACGACAAATTTAAGTTTGTGGGACCGAAGATTTTTTTTAATAAGAATTGAATATACTCATAACATATAATATGTTTCTCTGGTAGAGAATTGAAGATATTAATGACAAAACTTTTCTGTCAGAAATGATGTAAATTTTTCTACAAACCTTGTCTTTAGAACCGGATATTTAGATTTGACGTAAAACTTGTTCTTTAGAGAATGAAATTTTTGACCAAAATCTTCTTATAAGAAATCAAAATTTTCGGACAAAAATGTCGTATAGATAATGAAATTTTGACAGATTTCCTATATGACATTAATTTGACAAATTTCATTTAGAAATAAATTTAAAAAAAATCTATAGAGAAGTGAATCTTGACAAAACTTTCCCATTGACATGAAATTTGACCAAATTATCTTATCAGAAATAAATTTTCCACAAAAATTCTTATGAAATGATAATTTTACAGATTTTCTATAAAATTAAATTCTGACCAAAATTTAATTCAATAAAAATTTTAAAGAAATTCCCTATAGAAATGAAATTTCGACCAAAATTTCCTATTGAATGAAAGTTTTGACAAATTCTAAATTGAAATTAAATTTTGACAAAGAATTTCTAGAGAAATGAATTGACAAAATTTTTTAAAGAAATGAATTTGTACAAAATTTGCTAGTTGAAAATGAAATTTGGCAATTTCCCACCGAAAAAAAAAATTATGAAATAGAAATTTTGAAAAATTTCCTATTGAAAATGAATATTTTGACATAAACTTCCATCATAGAAAGGAAAATTTTGACAATTTATTCTCTATATGGAGAGGACAGGTATGCCACTATTGACAATTTTACAGGAAGAAATATATAATTTATTCTATTATAGGATGTACCTATATGAACAATTTTTGACAAAATTTTGACAAAACTTTCTATGGAAATTAAAAATTTGCAAGATTTTCTATAGAATGAAACTTTGACAAAATTACTATCTGAGCCTGAAATAAAAATTTTCTTTACAAATTTCTCGTTATAGAAATTCCCCTTCGTGAAATATCACTGGTCGTACCCTCAATAGAGATAAAAACCTTTTGCAATATTTTTTTCATAGAAATAAAAAATAATTTATTTAAAATTTTTCTACTAGACAATATTGTTACCAAAATTTCCCATTGAACTTAAATTTTGGCAAAAATCCTATAGAATAAAAATTCTTTGAACCAATTTGATATAAAAATAAAATTTTTCAAAAGATTTTCTATTGAAATTAAAAATATTTCCCAATAAATTTATTATATGAAGGATAATTATTAACTAAATTTAAAACTAATACAAAATACGAATTTAGACCAAGAATTGTACTATAGAGTAATATTTGACAAAAATTTCCTATAGATCAATAATTTGACAAATTTTCTAATAGATATTCAAATTTTGACCAGTTCTCCCTGTAATGAAATTGATTGACAAAATTTTCATTAGAAATGAAATTTGATAAAATTTCTCTATGACATAGCGTCTGAAAATTTTGAAATTTTCCTATAGAAATTTATTTTCCTAGTCAAAATTTTTATAGAGATGAAATTTTGACCAACAGGCTTGCCTGTAGAGAAGTGAAATATTGACTAAATTCATTTAGCAATACAGAAATTTTTTAAAAAAACGCTCCCTACTATGAACCCCCCGGAAATTTTTTGGTAATTTGCTCCCTAATTTGGAAGTCATTTAAATTCATTTGACACACATTTTCTAGGATTATAAATGTGAAGATTGGTTGACAAAATTTTCTATATAGAGAAATGAATTTATGCTGGAACAAAAGTTTATCGTGAAAAAATAAGAAAACCTTGTTTACATTAACACAAATCGTTCTGCTATTAAATGATTTTGGGGCAACAATTTTCCCTATAGAATGAAATTTTGGACAAAATTTCTATGTGAAATGAAATTTTGACAAAATTTCCTTTAGAAATAAATTGACAAAATATCCTATGAAATAAATTTTGACTAAATTTCCCTGGAAAAATGAAATTTTCGTATAAGGATACAATTTCACAAATTTGACAAAAACTTTCTAATGGAAACAAAATTTGACAAGATTTTCCCTATAGACTGCATTTTGACATAATTTCTATAGAAATAAAATTTTGACAAGATTTTCTATAGAATGAATATCGTTACATAAAATTTTGACAATGTTTCTATAGAAATAAAATTTGACAAATTTTTCTATAGAAATATTTTGACCCAAATTTCCTAATGAAATAAATTTGTGACAAAATTTCTATAGAAAGTGATAATTTTACAAAAAGTTCCTGTAGGAACATGAAATTTTGACAAATGTTTTCTGTAGAGGCAATGAATTTTGACAAAAGTTCCTGATAGAAAATGAAATTTGTCCAAAAATTATCCTATAGAACTAATTTGTGACACATTCCTATAGAAATGAATTTTGCTCAAAACCTTGTTCTATAGAAATAAAGCTTTCTGCCAAAAATTTAGATAGCAGAATAAAATGTCTGTAAAATTCCTAGTAAAATGAAATTTTGTCAAAATTTTCCTATAGAATAAATTTTGACAACATTTCCTATTAATGAAATTTTGACTAAATTTCCTATAGAACTAAATTTTGACAAAGATTTCTATTGAATTCGAAATTTTCTTTAGCAAATGAAATGTTCAACAATATCTTTCTATAGAAATAATTTGACAACATTCTTTTATACAAAGGCAAAATTTCTATAGGAAAAATGTTTTGACAAGCTTCCAATATAATAAAATTTGACAAGATTTGTGTCATGACGAGAATAAATTTGACCGCCAATTAAAATATAAAATCCGTAGCGTAAAACTTGTTTACCGCGAAAATATATAGAGAGTGTTTTCGAAAAATGTCTTCAATTTAAGTCCGAGCAAAATCCCTTACGACTCCAGCACAAAGCTTCAAGACTGGACTCCAAGTCTCTCGGCTGACGACTCCACAGGCCTGACCGTGCGCCCACCTATACCCTAACCTAAACCTAAACCCAAATAGTCCCTCACTGTGGTGGAAACTCCATTCGCGTAGCTGTTTTTGCATACCCAACGGCCATGATTGTTTATAACGACGCAGCTGATTAGAACCATCTCTTCCCCATACCCTACTTGACTGCAATCGACCGTTTTGTCGGGAGGTGTAACAAACTGTCCGTTGTTTTAATTGTACTAGTCGTCCAAGGAGATTTGCTAGATGGTATGAATAACTTCTGATTATGCTAGAGAACTTTTAATATTTGGTGGCTAGTTTTTTTTGGTTTGCTTATGGCGAGGAGGCTTCTGTTAAATTTAGGCTAATTGGGATTTTAATTGCTCTGTTTTTCTCATGGCAGTTCTTCTTGGTCTTTTTCACTGTTAAAAAAAGTCTCTGTTTTGTTAATATTTAATGTCTTCTGGTGGGTACCAATGGGTTCATTATGAAGACTGTATGTCTGGAGATCACAAACCGGTTTTGGATCAAATCAAATACGAATGCAGTTCTCAATCGGTGGTACATGGTGGTGCTGGGGTGGTAATGGCCCATTCATTCGCCGTCGTAACCCCCATGGAGGTGTGTAATCAGAGTGTTTCCAAAACGCCCCTTGTCCAAAGCTTTATGATCTTTCCACGAGTGGCAGAAGGAAAATCAAAATACGCCGTTTCGTTTAATTGAAATCAACCTCTCCCTTTGTAAAATTAAATAATTTATTATTTGTATTTTGACAGAGTTTAAGCTGTGCTACTCTGCTACTTGTTAATTATGCAATGTTAAGATATGTCTTTGCGTGTTGGAGTTGTTTCTGTAAGTTTAGAAGGGTATAGTGCGAATGTTATACGTCCCAGATATGAGTTGACCTTGATATCGATATGCGCTAAGTGTGGAATATTTACGAAGGGAATATATTAATCCAGCAACACAGCTTGCGGTCATGTCCTTCCTAAAACGTACCAATTACCTATAAGATAATATTAATTTTACAAATCATTCTCTTTACAATCTTATTTTAATAATTTTTTTCTATAGAGAACTTCCCTAATCGATACAGGTCTATATGCTGAGAGATCACATTCTCACTTCAGTCCTAAGAATGACATATCTAAGTTGAAAAGATAAAAACGCCCTCATAAAGAATTTTCTTTGGGTCCTTACCAATATGCCGATTTATTAAGTCACTTCGCATCTTATCCAAAACACATACCGTAACTGGAAACGATAAGGAATATCCAAAACGTAACAAAATACATCAAATTTCAAACTGTCCTATACAAACTTATGGCAATAAGCAAAAACCACAATACTCACGACAACCAATGCGGAGGTGGCTTTTCTGGGGGAGTCTTATATTTAATTCCAGCATCTAGATAAACGTTAGTAGTTACATTATTATCGACATAACCCCCTTTCTTCATGTATACTGCCAAAGGTTTTTGGCGTAACTAGTATAGATTCAAAAATTGGCATTTTGGACATATTGTTATAATAAATTCAACTCCATATGGGTGGATTTAATTCTCTAAAGATTATTACATTTAAGCTCAATTATTCCCCGGTGGCTAGAAGAAAAAATTAAATTGTCCTCTCCTCCATGCTTGTTGCAAAAAAAAACACCGGAAAAGAGCTATCGATTACCACCTCAAACAGAAGACATGCCCAGCATCTTGTAGGTTCTAACGACCCACTGCGAAATATTCTGATTAACATAGTAATATTATATTCATGAATGATGTAGGACAGCAGCACACCTTGCTGTTGATCTTTGTCTTACATACAAATTATTTTTTAATTTTTTCATTTTTTCTATATAATTATCAAATATAATCCCTTCAAAAATTTGTAAAAAATTACAAAACTGGTCCAGTGCCGTGAATAGAAATCGTAAATCTGTTTGGCGACAATACTTAATTTTGTCAACACACGGGCTACATTTCTTGTGTTTTGAGAAAATAATATTATGCGTATAGGTATTTATTTGCTCTGGTATCAAACATGTGCTCCAACTGGGTGGTATTGGGCCCTTTTATGGCAAGTTGATTTTGGTAAAAAATTATTTCTAGAGTCTCTATTAAAAAAAATCGTTGGATTTTTGGAAATTCGTTGGTATCCTACATTTTTTGGGTTGGGAAAACTTGGGATTTCCCGAATTTTGGTATCGTAATCATTGGGTAATTTTTTTCGAAACTTCTAGATGCACTGGTATTTTATTGATCCACATGATCAGAGATATTACAAATATACTGTGGTTTTATATTGTTGTATAGTCTTTTCATTCCTTCTACATGCTTATGGAGATGTTTTAACCAGATAATGTTGTTACAATAAATATAGATAATAGATTCCTCATGTAATTTAAACACGTGCATGTCCTTATAAAAAACGGGGTGGGGGCACAAGTAGATAAAATAATATTTACGTCTCTGATCGCCTAAGAAAATTGTTAAACTTATTGTAACTTTGCATATTCGCATAATCTCTTAAAGGATCGGAACTGTAGAGAACTTCTATATCTCCTATCAGTTTTACAGAATAACATAGATCTGACTATTATCCAAGGTGCTTTATTTTTGCAACAATAGAACTTAATATTTTTTTAAATTCAATTATACTCATAATATTCCCAGATACTACATATTTAGGCCAACTTCCTTCTTCCCTCAATCTAATAGTATCTTTCGAGCATTCTTTCATAGGTGCCTAGATTTTTGTCTCCAGAATATACCACCCAAAGGTTAATACTGATTTTATTTCTTTAATCCGCTCCAGTTAAAATAAGGTTCTCGGACCTAAGCACTAAACAAACTCTTATAAGTATCTCCCGACTTCACTCTTCCTTTTTGGTTTTACAGGTAAACACTTGCCGTATAATTCATACTGAAATCCCTTGAAAAGTATTTAGTTCCAAGCCTCCAGAACGATCAGGTGGTATATACATACTTATTCTCGTATTCACATTATTTATTTACGATACCGCAGTAATGTTTTCGGCCCGTGTACGTACAGCTATTTATAAAGTTATCACCTCAACCACCATTGAACCTAAATTATCCATCAGGCGGTTCCTGTGCTCCTTCTGCAAATTTTTTAAGGTCCCTGCTTAATATTTAAGAGAGACGTGCTCAAAGCAGGAGTCCACGATGCAAGCCGACAAACAAGTGCTCCAACAAGACTACCGCACGAGAACCAGACCACCGAACAGGACCTTTTTTGTGCAGAACAACGTTTTAGTACCAGATGTTCCTTATTTCCGATTGTCCTATTATGAAACATTCTCAAATACGTTCCCCAAGTCTTTAGGGTTCCACAATTTATGGACAATAGAATTGAAATAATCACAATAATCTCCAATACGATCGTTCTTATAGCAAGTCTCGATTCGGCCCAAGATTTATTATTAACTATAGAGTCCTCTCCTTCCAACAACGATTAACATCCACTGGAGCGTTACGGAGAAGAAAAACGGAATACATTCAGATGATAGAAGTCGTCTACAAATGAAGAACGAGCAAAGTTGCCTGGCAATTTGGACATTAGAAAATCAAGATGATTCTTCAGTAGTCGAAAAACCTTTAACGTTGCCTCGCCCAAACCCATAAGTAGTGGAAAATTATGTTTGGTCGGGTGTTATGGGCTTAGAGGCAATAATTCGGGCCGTATTTTTTCCAAATATTGAGGGCCGGTGCACGATGGCCAGTGTACACCGTGGTTGAAGTTTGGTTTTTGCCGCTCTATCTGATGGGATCATGCCCCTATACGGACTTCTGTCCTTTATGGGAGAACTTATACATAGGTCGATATTGTGGGTGTTCAGCAGACAACAACCCATACCTTGGTCTGCCACTACAGCTACACTCGACATATGTGTCGATTTTTGCGCTACGAAATGGTTCATCCTTCGGGTTGAGCAGTCAGATGGCGATCTGTTATTGGACCTTATCAAAGATCATAGGTTCAATGACCAACCGGAGCTCTCTGGAATAGGACGTTTATTCCGTTGTTTGGGGTTTAAGTTTATCAGAAAATAATAGTGAAGAATTTCAACATAAACCAAAGTACAAGATTCAATAGAAGCTAAAGGTATTAGAATATGATGTCTATGTCACATTAACTTAGGCAATATGGAACCTCCATTCATTGACCCAGCGCAAGCGTTCTAATCCTGAAATTTGGTTATAATCCTATCGTATGAAGGTAGTGCCCAATACCTGACGTGGCGAGGGGCGATTTAGGGCCGATTATGTTATTGGTTCCGTATCTATATTTTAGTGCGAGTAAACCGAGTATCATAGTTTATTAATTATAGAATTAACATAATGAAAAATTTTTAAAGTAACAAGCTATAAATGGATATATCTACAAGAACAGCACTAGTATTCTGGTAGTTAAAATCAAAGACAATGCCTTCGACCCTTTAAAGATGTTATTCTACCACTCTTTTAATTAAATTGAATGAAAAATCGTCACTTTGAATTTGAAATATCTTAAAAATTGGTAGATTTTTAACCCGAGAATAAAAATACAGGTGTGGAAAGTGGAGAAGAACATAAAACTACATGGATCATTTGGCATTTAGCAAATTTTACACTGATCGGTGCGCCTTCTAGAAAAAACACCTCTCTCCAAGTTAAGATTAATTTCGGTTCTTAATTATTTGAGAAAAGGCTTAAAAAAAAACTAAAATAAGTCGTATAAACAGTTAGTCCCGCATTTTTGTGGATCTAATATAATACGAGACATTTTAACAAACTCGTCATCAGACCGGAAAATCGGTTACGATTTCCATAGAACAAAAAGATCCTAAATAAAATCGATGAGATCGTTCTTATTGGGGGGCTATACTGAAGACAAATAGTGGACTGATAGAAATTTACTGGACCAACACGCTGTTCACAAACATCTATCTCATTGTGCTCCGATATAAAATAACTCCAGTTGCTTACTCGATTATTTCAGACAATTTCCAAAGAGATAAACAACAATACAACCTCTCGGTTCCTATAAATCGAGACCTCGAACCTAAATAAAAAAATACCAGGGGAACCATCCGCGCAGGGTCTAACATCGCAAAGTTGGGCTTATATCTCTACAACTAAATGACCTGGATACTCACCCCAAATTCCGGGTGGACAACACTCCATTCCTTATGGTGCTCCTTAATACATACCTTACTCAGCATAATTTCCATATTCCAGGCAAATTGGTTAAAAAACTTTACGGTAATTCCCACCAACTGGATATTAAGAAGTTCCTCTTATCTTACAAGACACTCTTAAAAAAAACGCGTCATGCTTGGCATTCGCCAGTGAATAATTGAAATCACAATGTTGACAAAATTTCTCCTATTCTAACCGATTCATATGGAAGCAATAATGGCAAAGAATTACCTATATGGAAGCGATTTATTATTTAAAAACTAATAACTTATTTCAGTTAGGCCGTTCTAAACATTTGTTGCCCAAACACCCTCGTGTTAAGGATAAGCTGTAAAAACTAAATTTTTATGGGACCACAACTTCCTTCCTAAACAGCTAATTGCCTTCGCCACCATTAAGAATACGTGATATTGTATCAAATCCCTTATCCATTATAAGAAAAAAATAGAAGATATAATATGACATAAGTTTCACTGGTATGGTAAAAAATGACTTTTGATACTAGTTTTTTTTTGGGGGTGAGGACAAAGATTCCATACCCCTTATCTTTTTTCTTATAGTAAAAGACAGAATGTGTAACGATTTCGCTCCTGAGGGCTCTATGAGGATCCCCTTAAATCCACCTATCTGGAGCCAGTATAGTCTACAACGGTAAATTTATATTGGTCAAGAATTTTCCCAAGTTCTCAGCATAGAAAATAGATTATGGTAAATTGTTCTATGTATTTGGTCCAAATCACAATCGTTAAATTTGATCATATAAATCTCTGTTGCATAAACACAAAACGGTTATTCATAATTGATTAGATGAAATTAGTTCCAACAAGGGTGTAAACCTAAAAATCGACGGAGCGCGCAATAGAAAAATAGCATAAAATTTTTGTTCACTTGGATCCAAATATTTTTCCTTCCTTAAACCTTGACAAATATGGCACACTCTTTCTCTAAAGATAATTCAAAATTTGACCAAATTCTCACTGAAATACACAAATTCTTGACAAGTTAACTTAGTAAGACGCTATTGGACCCGGGTCGATCGGGAGTGGATGCAACCTTTTTTACCAAATAATGGACTCAGGGATATTGCTCACCATTTTTATGGCACTGCCCCATCCATACTTATTTATTGGCTCCCTTTTCATAATTAGACAATCGAGAGCTAACTTTGGATATATTTCGCCAATTGTAATTCTCTGAGGAGAAATTTGGAAAATAAAAATAACATCTGGAATTTAAAGTTAGGGGTTCCAAGGCAATCAACACAAGCACCCGAGGTGCAGGAGTTCGGGGTGTTCATGACACAAATTACACCTATTAGAGGGCTACGGGGATCATCCAATAAATATTTGGGACCTAATACCGTCCAAATCGGGGCCAACCCGAGCTAAAAATCTCGAAAAATAACGCTAATTTGCATGGGGCAAACTCTCCCCATTTTTTTCCTAACCAAATCTTTGCCGTATAGAGGTTATACATAGAAAAACTTCACTCTTTTGTCCTTAACATTTTTTTAAATTTAGTTTGTTGTAATGAAATCCAACAAACCAGTACCTGAGACTCATTTCGATTGCTCCAGTCATGTGGAGCTTGGCAACCCTAAGAAGTGTCTCACCTGTCCAATTCGTCCAGCGTGAAGCGAGCGTCTGCTATCTGTGTATAAGAGACAGTGATGATATAAGGGAACATTTTCTCGGCTGCATCAAATAATGTGGAGGGGGTGGTATATGATTGAAGTGGCGTCCGGAGTAGTCTCTGAAGCCGGTCATTCACAAGCGTATGGGCTTCAGATGTTATAACATTGGAAGATCGACTAATGCAGAAAATTTTTGGAAGATGGTTCGAACCATCTCGATCTCCTTAGCGAGTTTTGAGAAACTGGGATCAGCTGGCATCAGAAGGACATATCATCGTCCACCGTGTAGAGTAATCAATGCTTGTGGTGGGAATATTCCAGATGCTAGCGACTCTTTTCTCTCTTAAAGGATGCTACAATCTGGTCAATCTCCATAGCGAGTCTTGAGATCCTGGGATCAGCTGACATGGTCAATTATTATTGTTCTTTTTATGTTCCTTCAGCGTGAAGCGATCGACTGTTGCCTGGGTTATATAGGTAACATGTGGAGGGGGTTGTAGGTCACTGAAGTGGCGGCCGATGTAGTCTCTGAAGCCGTTTATTCATAAACGTCTGGTCTTTAGAGGTTACAACATTGGTTGGCTAATGCGGAGTATTATGGGGAGATGGTCTGGTTACGCCATTTATAAGAATCATTTATAAGTCTTGTGAGCTTTAGAGGTTACAACATTGATCGGCTAATGCGGAGTATTATGGGGAGATGGTCTGGTTACGTCATTTATACGAATCATTTATAAGTCTTGTGAGCTTCTGCAGCCATCAATAAAGCAGGTGGACGCATCATCGTTCACTGTGTAGAGTCATTAAAGCTTGTGGTGATAATCGTCCAGATGCTTACGCCACTTCTCTAGCTTAAAGGTTGCTGCAATCTGGTCGATCTCTTTAGTGAGATTTGAGATCAGCTCGGATCGGATCGGAGATCAGAAGTAACAATCTTGACTGAGGTGAAGCGGGCGGCTGTGTGCCTTGACGATAATAGACAACAACCTCCCGGCACAAGGTTGTCAGACACTGAAGTGGACGATGCGTGTTCTCTGGAAGGCCGCCATTTATAAATTGCGTTTGTGTATGGGCGGTAGCTACTCGGTACGCCACCACATAGGACGCTCAATCTTCGCTGTGTCATCTTAAAGGTTTCAGTAAGCTTGTGGTGAGAAATTATATTTTGTCAAAACCTAACCTATATTCAATTTTGTGGTGGTTCCTTTGTCCAGCTGTACTAAGAACTCTGGTATGATATCTGCGATGTGTATAATAAATGGCCTCTCGTGTTTAAGTAGGCATAACATTTGTAGAAACATTTAATCCGCCATAAAATCACTCTTCATAACACTCAAATACTTTATTTAATGATCATTTTGCTCACTGAGTGAGATTCAATGCTGCAAGTTGTATGCTGGTATTACCATTAAATATGAAGCGTCTTAAATCTTGGCATATTGCCATAGAGATATGCTTTTTAAATTGTCCAAATATCCAGTTGGTTTTTTTTTTTTTTCTTACGTTTATTGCTTGGGAGGATAATTGAAATTTTATGTTTGACCACAAGAAAAAGAGTGTCGACATAGCAAAACGATTTTTCAGGTGATTTGTAACGATTCTAGTCATCGATGATGATGTAATGTTGCAGTGGTCGGCTAGATGGGTGGACTTTTGTTGTTTTACAAATTATGGGTAGTACGATAGCTTACACATTAACCTGTTCAGATGATTCTGCCCAGTTTATGGTGGAGGTTACTAATGTTGTTCATTGTTTATGTCTTTACTGTTGGCATATTTCCATCCCGATGGTTTTTTTTGCTTGTGGAGTTCATTTTACCTCCTCACTGGACGGAAGGCACAAGTGCAATATGCACTTCTACAACAATTTAGAAACTATAGTTGCTCTTCTAAAGTGTTCAATAATTTTGTTATTAAGGAATTTTTTTGGTTTTTGGAGCGGGGGAAAATTCTAAGTTATGTTTTCTAACTTACAATCTAGAAATTGCCATTGGAGTGGAGTTTTGCAATGCACTCCAACGCTAAAGCTTTGCGTTGATAATAGATTGGCGCCTTGTCAGCCAAAATTGAACCTGTCTCTATAAAATTTAAGTGTACACAGGTAGAATCCACAAAAATGCAAATGCATTGAACCACCAAAGTGATGGTGGTGGCTGTTTCATAGCCACATGCATATTTTTTTGGCAGGAATATTGGCGAAGTCACTTAAAGATTAAACCGGAATTTAGGGTCGTTATTGGTCGATGTTTAAAATGAATTCAATGGATTATTACCATTACAAACTGAATGGTTAGTGTAAATGCAACATGAAATGTTTTCGGATGCAAGAGCATAAAGAGATCGAATGTGACCTTTAAGTGAGATCAACAGAATCGTTTTATTAAAAGAGTAAAAAATTTGGATGCTACATTTGAGAATATAAAAAGGGCACTAAATTTATAATAACAAATTATTAATAAAATTTTTTGTTCAACATTTTTATTCTATAGAAATTTTTTTCAACATATCATAGGAAATTTGTTCAAAATTTCTTATTCTATAGATTTTTGAATTTTTTTTCTATAGATCATTTTTCAATATTTCTGTCATAATTTTGTAAATTTGCAAAAATCGAAATTTTGCAAATTTTTTATTTTTATAGAAAAGTTTGTTTATGAAATTTCTATAGAATTTGCAATTTTTTAATTTTTTTCTTTACGAATTTGCCCAAAATTCTTTTAGATTTTGTTCACATTTTTTATTTCATAAAATTTTTAACTTTTTTCTATAGAATTATGAAATTAATTTCTTAGTAGATATTTTTTTCAAATTTTATATTCTGTTCATAAATTTTGTCAAATTTTTCTGTCGAAATTTTTTCATTATTTATTTTTTTATAGAAGTGTTTATTGGAAATGTTTTATGGCAAGTTTTGTTTTATAGAAATTTGTCAATTTTCTTCTACCAGAAATTTTGCAATTCAATTTTATAGAAAATTTTGCCAAACTGAATCAAAAATCGATGATTTGGGACAGTGGGCATGGAAAAAGAAATTTGTTTGTTTAGTTATTTTCGGGCATAAGCGGCTTAATCATAACCAAACCTTTTTCGGAGTTCAGTGATGGTAA
>PGFW01039233.1:11422-21768 GCA_003123925.1 Haematobia irritans | reverse complement strand
CTAAAACAAAATAATTGTTTCTCTTTAGTATATTATTTTTAATTTGTTTGAAAATTTGATATTAATTTAAATTAAATTATTTTAATATTAAGAAATTTCAAATTATGACAATGGTTTGAAACCCACAAATACGTCCATGTTCTTCATTTCGATTTAGCTCATTTAGAGTACACAAAACGCAAGAGGAAAGAAAAACATGGTAATGATGATGATAGATCTATGGATCTGAAAGGTGTCATTTAATTATCCAACTAAAAAAATACAAACTGAGAAGGCTATAAGAGACAGACCCTGTTCTCCAACAACTATTTTGAGTTTAGGCTAATAGTAGGGGACAGACGACAGACAGACAGACATTCAGCCATATTAACCTCGAGCATTAAACAGACTTGCAAAGCTATCCAGTAAACCACCAAACATACCAATAACAAAGTGCCCGTTATTGTTGTTATTGCTTTTGACGATGAAGATAGCTATTTTTGATGGTAGAGATTGTCATTGAAGAAGAGTTGTTAGAGCCATCACCAAAAAGCCAGCGGTGAATAAGCTACATTGTTGTAACCAATACAAATACGCAGGCCATGCACACACAACGGGGGCCAAACTATTTTGGGTCTTAAGTCTTTTTAGTATAGCGCACTCTAAAAACCAAAAACCAAAAACAAAACAAAACACTCTTCAACAGTTGTCGTCTTTGCTTTTATGAGTAATCAGAAAATACACTACCAATACACACACACAAACACTCAGTCTCAAACATACTTTTGTTGTTGTTTGTCTGTCCATACTTTAAGAAAACTATGTTGTATTTTATGCTAAAGTGAAGGTGGTCAAAACTTGTTTTTGTTCATCATTGTAGAAAAAAGAAAAAGCTTTTTTTGGGAAGTAAAATTTAGCAACACTTTAGCTTTGTATGCCAGTTTCTTTTGTTTTGTTGTTTTTACGTACCTATGTATGTATGTATGTCTATATGTTTGTAATATGCACTATGATATTCATTATGGGCTTTAAGGCAACATGGGTAGTGTGTAAACTTTGTCATTCCGTTTGTAACATATCGAAATGTTGGTCTAGGCAGGCGTTCTCGAAACAAGTCATCAACATTCAAAAGTATGTGCCGGCTAAGGGCACTTTCCAATAAGTTCTATTACCTTTAGCGTTCGGTAAGGTTGGTAGTAGGATGACAACAATTCTTGAATCGGAATTGCTTGTCAAGTTTAGACCACGATATGCCCATTGTGATTCCTCGAGCTATGGTTTTTTTTCAACTTCTTCCTGAAGTGGTCTCCTTTAGAGTAGAATTCAAGACACATTTTTTCTTCTTTAAAGTAGCTTGAAGCATCCAAGCAGAAGGCCCTGATGAAGCCGAGTATTGTTGTTTTAAGCTACATTCCGCCCACCCAATGTAAGAGCCTTCTGTAACTTCCGGGTCTAGACACCATCTCCAAATGATCATCATCTTACCATTAACCTAAGTGCCTCAACTCCTATCTGTTCATCACCATCAGAAATTCACAATTCCTATCGTTCTGTTTCGGTCCCATACCAACTTTGGTTAGCTCGCCAACCTTCGAATTTAAAACCTACATCCTGGCCATAGTTTATCATATTTGACATGAATCCTGTAAAGATTCTGAATAACGGCCTCATCAACATTGACTCAACAGCTTTTGTGATTGCAGAAATTTCTGCCTGACAGATACTAAAATCGCCCAATCTAAGTGTATGAACTCTCGAATTCCTAGTTCGCTGCAATAAATGCCGCTACCAATTCTTTCCTACAATTTTGATCCATCTGTATACATAATCACAGTTCCCAAATGTAATATCCCACTCTGCCATACAATAGGTTAGGCGCTACAGTGGAAACTTCGATATTTCAAGGCTCAGTCAGACTAATTCAGGCCCATGACCACAAGATAGCGAACTCTCTTCATTTTTTTCTGAATTGCTGCCCGCTTCTATGTTAGCTCAATGATAAAGGACCTCTTTTATTTAGGGAGTCGGATACGGTACCACATGGTGAACTACTTAGAATAAACGAAACACAGATACCTGCATTTACTGTGGGATACTTCAACCCTTGAAAAAACTATTTTTGGTGTTCGGTGACGCGAAAACTGGGGTGAACCCAATATTTGGTTTCATGATTTTCACTAACGTGGAAGCTATATGTAGCCACAGCGTCTCTATAAACAGCAGTTACAAAGCCGAATTAAGAGGGAAGGTCGCCATCGTTTCCCTGACTGAATTTTGACCAAGAGTACAACTGGGCATAGAACCTTCTAAAGGGTGATTCTATTTGAGTTAGGATTTTCACTGCATTAGTATTTGAACAGATCACGTGGTGATATTCAGACATGGCTGTAAAAGAGAAGTGTTCAGTATGCTTTGGACATTTCATTCATTGAATAGACTTACGATCTGCCACAACGTCGAATTAGTGAATGGCCTAGAAAAGTTGGCAGAAAATCCGCTTTTTTATCGACAATTTTGGTTCAGCGATGAGCGCTCATTTCTGAGTTTGAATGGCTTAGTAAATAAGCAAAATTGCCGCTTTGTGAGTGAAGAGCAAGCCAGAAGCCGTTTCAAGGAATGCCCATGCCCCCGAAAAAAATGGCACTTGTTTGGGTGTTTGTACGCTGAGTGGAATCATTGGGACCGTATTTTTTCAAAGATGCTGTTTGACGCAACGTTACGTGGAAATGGCGATCGCTATCGTTCAATGCTAAAAATCGTTTGCAAAAATGGAAGAACTGAACTTGTGTTGACATTGTGGTTTCAACAAGATTGGCGCTACATGCCCACAGCTTCGCGATTCTATGGCCATTTTGAGGTGAAAACTTCGGAGAACAATTCATCTCAAGAAAAATTCCTGAGACGGTAATGTTGGCCACCAAGATCATGCGAATTTGACTGCCATTTAGACTATATGTGTGTTGTTGCTGGGCTACGTCAAGTCTTAAAGTCTACAGAAATAAAGCCAGAACTATTTACCAGCTTTTCTGGAAGGACAACCATTTCGATAGAATTCGGGCTATTCGGCCGAAAATGCTCGAAAAAGTTGCCCAAAATTGGACTTTTCCGAATGGACCACCTAAGACGCAGCCGCGGTCAAATTTAAATGAAATTATCTTTTCAAAAAAGTTAAATGTCATGGACCAATCTAACGTTTTTTTCAAATAAAGAACGATGGAGATTTTGCCTAATTTATGCGTTCTTTTTTTTTTTTTTAAAAAAGTTATCAAGCTCTTAACCAAATCACCCTTTATACAGTGTCTGCGTTATTTTCCATCACAGTTTCAGTTTAGGACCCAATAACTCCAAGTATCTTGCAAATTTCAAGAAACTCAACTTCTGTCCCTAGATATTTAAAAGCTTCGTATCCATATTATTTCTACTAGTGTATGTATAACGATCCCGCTTTTTGGTTCTATCTCCTCGGACTTTGGCCACCTAGTGGCGCCGGATATGCTCAGTCTTGAGGCAGTTCTTGGTCCGAGACGATAGATTTGGAATACATCATAAATTAAAAGTGTAAAATAGGTAGCCTCTTGAATGTGGGAGAATTCGTGTAGTTATCATGTAGATACCAACCTGACCACAACGTTCTTTATCGTATTCGATATAGAAATATTCTGGGTTTTTCTCGAAAAAACCTATCGAAAACGATATCGAGAATGGTTCGAAAATTTTTCGAAAAACGTTCATCTGTCATGCTCTTACTGCCAGCAAACTCTTCGTTTTCGAAGGCTTGCTAGTGATTCGTTAAAGGATCGCAAAATTTTAGACAAACGAAGTTCCCCTTTCATATAAAGTATTTTCTGTAAGAGCAAATAAATCCGATTTTAAGATTGTCTCTAATGTTTTTCATTTACTTTTAAAGTAAATTTTTTACCGGTAAAAGAAAACTTTGCTTGTCTAAAATTTCGTTCCTCAGAAAAGAAGTCTTCTTTTAGTGTAGATAAATTAAAGTATGGAGAGATATATGAGAAAAGTAGTAGACTAGTTTTTTTTTTACTAAAAAGAATAATGGTTGTTATAGAAAAGAAATAGCGAGCTAATTCCCTAATTACCAAAGGTTACTAAGTGTTGACTTACCATTTTAAATCCAAAGAACCCTAAGGCCTGATGAATGGGGATTTTGAAGTCGTGAATAGATTAAAATTTTGGGATCGAATTAACTCGCTTGAAGAGTGGGTTAAGTGTTATGGATAAAGTAGTCGTCAATAATCAAATATAATATATTAAAATTAAGGCGATATTTATCTATACCCTCACCACCACTGTGGTACAGGGAAATGTTTGTTGCATTTTGTATGTAACGCCAAGAGGCATAAAGTCTGAGACCCAAACGTTTAGTGTACCGATCGTCTTAGAATTAAATTCTGAGTCGATTTAGCGGTGTCCGTCTGTTCTGTCTGTCTCCGTCCGTCGCCGTTCTGTTCTGTATATGTAATTTTGTGTACAAATGTACAGCTCGACAGTTCTAAGTCGATCGTCCTCCAAATTTGGCACAGAGTTTTACATTGGCTCAAAGACAATCGCTATTGATTTTGGTTCAGATTTAGATATAGCTGTCATATATATTTATCACCGATCTGGTCATAATTGACGTATTTATCAACGTATTTTATCAAAATTTCGAGCAGCCAAATATTTTGGGGCTTTCGTGAGATATGCAAAATCGGTTCAGATTTAGATATAGCTCCCATATATATCTTTCGTCCGATTTCGACTAATATAGCCTCAAAAGCCAGAGGTTTGCCCTGATTTGCTTCAAATTTTGCACAAGGTGTACGTTTAATGGTATCGTTAGCGTGCCAAATTTGGTTCAAATCGGTTTCAGATTTTTGATAATATGCTCCCATATATCTCTTCGTCCCGATTTGCCCTTAAATATATGGAGTACGTTTAATGTGTATCGTTAAGTGTGTAAACAGCTCCCATATCAATATGTTACGCCAGAGTAGGGGAACTATCGGTAGAATGTTTCCATTATTTTTGACCATTTTTCAATGGAGTTTCCTCCAATTGACTTGACAGTTTCCAGCAGAGAATACATTTATAAAATGCATATTTCCGCATAACAAAATTACCTGTGATGATTTTCCCATTAATCGTAGTCATATTCTACACACTGATAATGCCAAACTTTCCACAGAATGTGACATTTTAAATAAAGCTCTCCGGACTTGTGGAAATATATCGCCCGAAATTGGCCAAATAATATATCACAACCCACAATTGATCCACATATCTTGGCGAGATTTAACCCAATATCCTTGTAAAATCGCCACTGCTGAAGTAGCATAAAATTATAAAATATTACTCCAATTGCTCCTATATCTCGAATACATATGTATCGCCCGATAAATCATAAATGCTACTGTTGTACAATTGCCATCAAAATTGCTCTAAATGCTTCTATATTTCCCAATTATTTTTCTTTACTAACATTGCGTTTCATTCCCAGTGGTGCTTTAGCCGATTTATTTTTTAATTCTAGCGATTTTTGTAGAAGTACAAAAAATTTTTCCAAAATCGTTTCAATATAAATATTTGTATTATGGGAATATAAACCTTGATTAAATAAACTCCCGAACAAATTTTAACAAGTTGAAGACGTATGAAACTAAATTTGGTCTTACATAATGTTGACAGGGTATGAAAATATCGGTGCCCCGCCCGGATATTATAGCTTTTTACTTACTTCGTTTTTATATACAAATCTTTTGTGAACATATTAGAAATGGTCCAATTTTACCGCAGACAACTTACAAAAAGAATTTCCAATGCCGGAAAGATAATCTATTCGTTACCGGAAATATTGGACGAATTTCTGATTTGAACTCTATTCAAAATTCCATTTGTTGGCGTTTCTCGCAATTCAAATTCGTTAAAGGCGATATCCACTAACTTTCTAGTTGTCGCAAGCAAAACTGATTTGGTCCCTGGTTTTTTTCGTTATAAATCAATTTTTTACACTAAAAATTTGTCCCGATCCAATGTTCTTCTCTCTTCATGTGTTTTCTTTGACACATTTGCATTATTAAATTTATTTTAAATTAGTTCCTATAATTCCCCAATTATAGGTAGAATTTTTTCTTTGCAAAAGTGAACCCAAAATCCTCCTGGCAATTTTCATGGGTCTGTTTTTTTCAGAGTTTACATCGAATCTACCTGGTCCAGTCTTTGAAAGACATAGTAAAACAATAAAAAGCCTAATTACCAATTACGATGTCTCCGACGTACCCTAATTTAAAACCTCGCATTGGCCTATGAATAACATAGCTGAGGGTGATATTTTCACCGCTTTTCCTCCTCTAATGCCAATACCTCCCGAGCAATTCTTGTATTATACAATAAAGCACCTGTCAATATCTCAGAAACGCCGCCGGTTTTATAGTCACCGCTATGTTATTTTTGTTAGCATGTTGACAAATTAATAGTTTCATGCTCCGTTAATTTTTTATTGGTCATCTTCAATATCCTTCCTTCATAGTTTTAACTAGTAAGGTAATAAGCGATTAGGGTCTAAAATCCATTCGCGTATCCGAGCACTATCTTGCCAGCTTTTTGGATGAAAATCGCCTGAACCTTTCGCCAAGGCCTTTTGGCTAGGTGATTTTAAATCGCAATTTAGACCCCTCTCTAACTCAACATTAAGTCTTTCGCTCAGGAGATCGAAAAGACTGTTGAAGCATACCTGTGATATACTCTGGTGCGTTCGCTGTTTCACATTCTTGGAAATGTATTTTTCAAAAAAAGTCTATAGTCTCCTCTGGTGGATTCAGTGCATCGTTGTTTCATCGTCTTTTTCTAATAATTCACTAAACTTAGGTTGTTTGGACAAAACTTACCAAGTCTTGCAGTGTCCTTAAAATTACTAGAAAGATTCCTCTCATTGACATGGGATAAACATCTATATCTTTTATCCTTTCCTTGTCTCTTCTCTTAAAAATTAATTTCATTACCTGCGAATCGGAGTAGATTTGAGAAACTTTGAAGGGCTTGCTCAGCACAATTCATTTTCCGAAAAAAGCTCATACAAATTGTGAGACTTAGTAACATAATCGCCTAATAGGCAACCCAGCAGATTGATATTCTAATATTCCAATACTGAACAAAATTAATTATTCCAACAACAACCTCAATGGTCATATATAATACAATCTATGGTGGAAGTGTATCTAAAATCTCGACTAAAACTTTTCCACATGTTTTTGAGCGCTCTGTTAGTGAAAGTTTTTAAAAGCACACAAATATACCTTTACATTCATACTTGGCTACTAAATAATTGTAATATTATATATGCTAAGAAGAGGTTAGGCTTTTTGCTCTGATATACAACTTTAACTATGGTTGATGCCTATCGAGCGGCACAACCGAAAAAAAAACCCAATGTTCACCACCAGTCAAGCGTTTATCATGAAAATATTTTCAGTTTCTCATACACAGTATTTCTTTTTTTGTTTTTTCAATCGCTTTTCTTTTATTTTTAATTTCAATACAAATGAAAGGTTTTCTTTAAAATTATAAAATAAAAATAAAAACTTCCATCTTTTTTGCTTTATAGCCATGGATGCCAGGGCCGGGTTCCATGCGACATAGGATTATCACATGATTGGTGGCCTGTGTGTAAATTGTATTGATTATTTTCTTTGATTTCCGTATTATCAAAATATGGAATATTGTATTCAATCGTATATCAAATTATGCGCTTACAGCGTTTATTTCACCAAACGAATCATATTTCTCAGATGGCATTAGGCATTCAGCTTGTCGCCTTCATCCATGCCATCATGGGTTTATTGTCACGCATTCGTTTCTTATGGAAATGCCTATTTAATCTCATCACGCAAATATTGTCCTCAAATATCGAGTTGGACTAATTTACTAATTGGGGGATGTTTAACAAACATCGCGCCCGCTTGCTATAATTGCCGCAGAGAGTGGGCCCTGAGATGCCTATGTTAGGTGAGAATTCTTGCAATGTTGGGCGTTAAACGGAATGGCCCAGTTTGCTATGATTCCAATTCCTCTTTATTCATCATTTGATATTCGCAATTTAAAAGTATGTCATATTTATCGAGTCCAGAATCTTAGAGTTGTATGTATATCATATCAGTATTTAGTGGCGGAGTCAACCATTGCAGGGCATATTCACACAGGAAGGCATAAAGCCAATATTGCAGGGTTCATCTAAAATAAAGACAAAAAAATGAGGAATGAGGAAAATTCAGTTCTATACACTGAAAAAGATATTGCCCTTAAATTAATGATTAATTGAACCTACAATATTTAGGACACGCATTTACCATTTAATATACAGGACAAATTTATCTTAAAATATAATTAATTTTTTTTATTAAACGAAATTTATAATCTTTGCTTCAAAACTCTTTTTCTATTAGCAATTTTAGGTACAAAATCTTTGAAATTTGCGTGCCTCTCATTGAAGATTGTATGGTTTTTTGAAGTAAGGCAAATTATTCCCTTAAATTTAACTGATTTTAAGCATGCTTTACGGTTTTAAAGTTTTTTTTAATACAGTAATCATTTTGTACTTTAAAGAAAACTTTATTAATTTTGAATTGGAAGCTTTTATTAATTATATCGGAAAACAGAGAATTTGAAATTTCGATAATTGGATCTGTATCCATATTTTTAATATTTTAATTGATCCTTAAATTTTATACAGCCAGCATATGGGCTTCCCCCCCAAAAAAGTGTTTTTTATTTTTGGCTTCGGACTTCAATAAGGAAAAATCCAATTAACACACTTATCGCATACCGAAATTAAAACTAATGTTAAAAACGTTTCATTTTTTCTTCTGTTTCTTTTATTGCACTAACATCAGTGTAGAACAAAAATTTACTTTTTGAAAGACCGTACCTCATTTACTTCAGAGCTATATGGAGGTTTGTTCTGAAAACTTGATTCCTTGAATTGTGACTAAATGGTCTATAATTACTCTTGTCGACTCAGTGTGGATAAAATACAAAAAAGAAGCCCTCAAAAATATCAACTATAGTTTTTGTCATGAATGTTCCCATTTACTAGAGACATACAGTTAGAAAAATTGACTCAAAATTTCGCATTTTATAAAAATCATATTTAAGTTTATAAAAATTCATAGTCTCTATTAAAATTCATTTTTTAGTAGTCACCAATATGGAAAATATTTAAGCTATATTTTAGAAATTAAAGTCTTTACTTTAAAATAGAATCAGAAAAATATATCGAACTAAGTGGGGAAAAAGCAGTTTGGGTTGTGTTTTCGAATGTCCTTACTAGGGTTGGAACACGGTAGTGAAAGGTCGTTAGAGGGGAAAGGTCAAATCTTTTGGATCCAACGTACAACTTGTTCTTGAGCGTAGAAATAATCGATTTTCATATCACCAAGAACTTCATAAAATTACATATATGTCAATAGGAATTCATAAATGTGAGTAATTAAGGCATTAGTGGTTCAGGGACTTTGAACGTTAGAGTGATATATCGAAAAAGTTTGAGCCCATCTATAAAATTGTGACAAAATGCTTATTTGATTGCCAATTTCAAAATTGAAAATTTCAGAATTTTTTGATTTTCTGTATTACTTTAATTATTCGGGGATTCTTTTCGGCTGAGGTCATGATAAATGAAACATTGCTGGACGTCTGTAGTTGCTTTTTTCAATGTTTTATTATTTGAAATATGTATTATCGTGGATATTTCGATAACACCTTCGGTGATCATCTTTCAGCGAGATATTATTGTTTTTACAAAGTAATGGACTTTCTTCCATTGCAAAGTTCATATCTAACATTATTTTTCTGTTTACTTAAAAAATCTTGGTCTCAAAAAATAACTTCCCAATATTTACTTTTTCTTTTTTTTACATTTTTAAGAATAAAAAAAAAAATGGGAAACTATTATAAAAAATTGAAAAAATGGCAATATATTGAGATTTTTTTTTTACAAAACATTTACTTTAAATAAAAATATTTGTATTTTTTTAATATTATATCGCCAGCCAATCATAATAACTACTAGTTTACACTGAAAATGTGCACTAGAATGAGATTCGACTTTTCTCTATGTATCTTTGATCTTGCTGAATCCGAAACAAATTGTTTATAAATTTTTTTTTATTGAACAGTATTTTTCAATTAAAAAATGGTCCTATAGAAATGAATTTTTTTTTCCTAATATAAATGAAATTTTGACGGAAAATTTCCTATGAAATGAAATTTTGACGATAAATCTATAGGAATGAAAAATTTAAAAAAAATTTCTATTAAAAATTAAAAATTTTGATAAACAAATTTTCCCATATAGGGAATCCTTCCTCCTCTTT
>PGFW01039217.1:7419-20708 GCA_003123925.1 Haematobia irritans | reverse complement strand
TAATTTGAAGGTTCATTAAAAAGTAATTCATTCAATTAAAAATTATTGATACTATTATTTTTTTGTGATGATTTTTGTTTTCAATTAAAAAATTTGTTGAATCAATTAAATTTTTAATTTGAATATTTTGTAAATAAAAACTCAATTAAATTTTAATTGGAAAATGTCCGTGAAATGTTTTTGTGTGTACTTCTCACCTCCTCCTTCCTATCCCACAGCTAGAGGCCGCTGCCGAACCACTCTAGCCACCATGTTCTTCCCTTTCCCTTCATCCTTTCCTTTCCCACAGCAAGAAGAAGAAATCGAATCAAGGATCATTCGTTTTTTAAGCCAACACAGCATCCACGTGTTATGTAGCTTTTACTCATTAATACCCAAATATCTCTATAGTCATCAGCACACAAGTAATGCTGATATATTTATAGATCACAGTGTAATACACACACAGAGCGCTTTTAAAGAAACTACATTTAAAGAAAACAAACCACTTTAATAGCAAAAGTTTGGTGATCCCGTCTCTCAGAAAATTATACAACTTTCGCGATAGAAGAATCGGAACGGAAATAGTGGTAAGACAAATAAGAAACAACCGTTTTGTCTGAGAAAAGTTCGGCGTTTATTTGCTGTTCCAGCCGAAAATACTTTGTAAACAATTAAGAATTTTGATTTGCCTAAATTTCGTTCTGGAGAAAAATATTTTTTTTTACTTTGGGTGTTCACGATGGGACTGAATAGTCTAAGTGAGCCTGAAACTTAAAAAAATAAACTTGCCAAATAAATTTAATTTTTTATAAATTGTTTTATGATTTTTAAAGCATTGTACCGCTTGTCTTGAAAAAAATTTAACATCAAATATTTTCAAAAATTTTTTTAAGAATGGATTTTTACATTTTTTTTCGAAAAAATATTAATAATTTGTACCATTTTATTAATCCTTGTTCTGTTTTTAACCTATTTGAAATACAAAAAGTTCAAATTTCCTTTCAAAATATGAAAAAAGCGAGTTACAAAAATTTAATTAAAAGAGCTTCCTGAGTAGTTAACATAAAGAATAATATAATTGTCTGTGAAGCCAAGGATTTCATGTCCCTGAAATACGAACGCGAATTTTGCTTTATAAACAGTACCCGTCAAAAAAATCGCTTTCTACTAACATATGCCCCAAACAACACTATTGCTTCAAGCATATATCATTTTCAAGGATTTGCCGTTCAAACAAAATATTGTTTGTATTGTTCATACATATTATGTTTCAACTTAGGCATACACTGGTAAAAAAAGATTTAATGAAATTTTCTTTGTGTGGATATATTTTTAAGGCGCCAATTGGTTATTTCCATTCTTTTACTTGCAGGCATACTCTGTTAGGTCTCTCTTTCTCAACACATATATGTTTATAGGTATTTCTAAATTAATTATTAGATGCTTTGCCCATCAAAGCTTTTATATTTACAAACATTTTAGTGCTCCAAACATAATTATGTTTTAATAAATATATTAACATATTCAATAACATATATTAAACATATTTAATATATTAACATTTTCTTTTAGCCAATAATAAAATTGTATAAGCAATAAAATGTTGACAAAATTTTCTTAAGAAATAAAATTTCGACAACAATTTCTACAGATATAAAATTTTTACAAAATATTCTATAAAAACAAAATTTTGACAAAATTTCCTATTGAAACAAAATTTTGTATAGAAATAAAATTTTGATAACATATCACATAAAAATAAAATATTGGCAAAATGTTCCTATAATAAATAAAAATGTTGACAAATTTCCAAAAGAAACTTACAATTTTGACAACATTTTTCTACAGAATTAAAATGTTTGAAAAAATTTTCTATAAAAACAATTTGCTATGTGTAACAAAAATTTTTTACAAAAATTTCCTGTAAGAAACCAAAATTTTTACCAAATTTTCTATAGGAAATAACACGTTGACAAAAATTTTTCTATTAGGAAATCAAATTTGACAACCATTTTCTATAAAAACACCATTTCGACAAAATTTCATTTCTACGGAAATAAAATTTTGAAAACTTTTTCTATGAAATAAATATCCTGCACAAATAAAGCTTTGACAAAAATTTGAATTAGAAATTAAAAATTTTCTCAAGAAATAAACTTTTGGACAAAATATTTTTATCGAATATAAAATTTTGACAAAATTTCGACAACAATTTTATAAAGGAAATTAAACATTTTCTATAGAACATATAATTTTTACAAAATTTTAATATAGAAATAAAATTTTTCACAAAATTTTCTGAATAGAATAAAATCTTTGACAAACATTTTCTACAGATGTAAAATTTTTACAAAATTTTCTTAAAAACAACATTTTGACAAAATGTTCTATTGAAACAAAATTTTTTACAGAAATAAAATTTTTACAAAATTTTCTATAAAAACAAAGTTTTGACCAAAAATGTTCTACAGAAATAAAATTTTCATAACATTTTCCGTAAAAATAAAATATTGGCAAAATGTTCTATAAAAATAAAATGTTGACAAATTTTTCCAAAGGCGAATAAAATTTTGACACAACTTTCTACAGAAATAAAATGTTGACAAAATTTTCTTAAAAAAATTAAGTTTTTATGTTTAATAATATATGTATATGCTAGTTATGAACATTATATGCTGCCACTTAAAATATTGTGTTAAAAAAATTCGTGTCCCAAACATATAATTTTTACACCCAAACATATGAAAAACTGCCTTTTTCGTCCGTGTATTTGTGAATTTCTCTTATATAAAGTATTTTTATTGTCAGCTTGAAGTCGTTTTGCTGCAATAGTGAAGCTGATTCAACTTTAAAAATGCGCGGGTATCATGAAAGAAACTTTTTAAGCTAGGGTCAATCTGGAAAAAATTCTTAAAAATCATTTGAACATAGTCTTTTAGTCTTTTTGTATCTTGATCCCACAACCCAAAAAAGAAGATGTCTTCAACACTTTTATATTTTTTTTATTTTTAAATACGTATTTATACTTGATACATAGAATAATTTATACTTGAAGTCGATTCTGAAATCGATTCTGAAATTGTCGTTAGCACGTTTCTAAGCTAATTTTGATATGCCAGATACGATAGACTTCTTGGTTGTACTGAAGGCTTATTTTTCAAACTATCCACCTGAAAGTCAGTTACAATAGGAAGTTTGTTTATAGAGAAGAATAGAAGCATAAAAAACTGCACCTTAGCACATTTTACTATCATTTGTTAAGCAAATTACCATTTGTAGAAATGTATTTTAAAACATGATTACTCCTATAATATAATATCAAAAAGATAGAACCTCATTCATATCATATTTAGTTTTATGACACTTGAATGTTAATCTTAAAACATCTTTAGACAAGATTTAGATATCTAGGTCACTGATCTTGAAATTTTTCAAGTTTTAATAGTTGAAATATTCAAATATTTTTTATTAAATTTAGCTTCAGTGTAAAGCCTTGTCGAGTCTTCTATGCACACCAATGTTCTATGTTCTATTCTACCAAATGTTGTGGCTTTCAATGTTTCGTCAACCAAACAACAACCAATCAAGCAAAAACAATCTGCCAACATTTCACTTCTGTATTTGTGAGATTATCTAGAGAGCAAAAAATTTTTTTATTTTATCAAATATGCTGCATAACCACATATATCTAAACTAAATGAGTACTGTCGCTTAACCAACAGCTACATGAATATGTAAATTCAAATTCAAAAGCCTATTGGAGAAAAGAGGCAAGACGCTACTTCATGTAAAATAGGCATTACGAAGAAGTTTTCTTTCTATTCATGCCCACATCAATATCTCTACAACAAACAGACATTGTTCTTCCTCGATTAGGTTAACACTCCCCAAGTTTGTTAGAGAGGAAAAAGCTGTGAAATCAAATAAAGGAAAACAGGAAGCTACATACATGCATACATAGCAGACTTGCACATGTACAGGCATATTCCATATACGTGCTAACAGCCTAATTTGTCTTGTTTTTATTCGGCACATCTTCTAAAGAATATCGGCGTAGAGGCGTCTGTCAGATTTTACTCGGTCATCTATATCAAGGTATCAATCGCGTCAAATCGATCGTTTTCTACTTTCAGGTTTAAATGCGGATCTCGTGTTTACAACTCACGGTTGCCCCAGTTGAGTAGAATTCTACCAAAAAAATGGTAGATTTTTCTTACTGTTTGGTAGATTGATGGAATTGATGTTTTGCGTAGATTTTGCAAAAATATCCTCTTCCAGAAAAAGAGCACTACCATATTTCCTTTAGGGCATAAACATTTAGACAAGATTTTCGTATAAGAAATAAAATTAAACAAATATTTTCTATAGGAAATAAAAATTTGAACAAAATTTCTATTAGGAATAAAGGTTTTCTGAAAATAAATTTTTCTTTAGAATAAAATTTAGACAAAATTTTCTATAGAAATAAAATTTTGACAAAATTTTTCAATAGAAAATTAAATTTTGACAACATTTTCTACAGATATAAAATTTTTAAAAAATTATTCTATAAAAACAAAATTTTGACAAAATTTTACTATGCAAACAAAATTTCGACAAAATTAATAAAAATTTCGACAAAAATAAAATGTTGACAAAATGTTCTATAGAAATAAAATTTTGACAAAATTTTTTATAGAAATAAGATTTTAAAAACATTTTGAAAAATGTTCATTTCTACAGAAATAAAAATTTTGAATAAAATAATATAAGAACATACCAATTTTGACAAAAATTTCCTTCAGAAATAAATTTTTCACGAAATTTTCTTTAGCAATAAAATTGTATAAAGCAATAAAATGTTGACAAAATTTCTAAGAAAATAAAAATTATCGACAACAATTTTCTACAGATATAAAAATTTTTACAAATATTCTATAAAAAACCAAAATTTTGACAAAATTTCCTATTGAAACAAAATTTTGTTATAGAAATAAAATTTTTGATAAAACATTTATCCATTAAAAAATAAAATGATGGCAAAATGCTTCTATAAAAATAAAATGTTGACAAACAATTCCAAAGAAATACAATTTGACAACATTTTACTACAGAAATAAAATGTCTGAAAAAATTTTCTATAAAACAATTTGCTATTGTACAAAATTTTTTACAAAATTTCCTGCTAGAAGACAAAATTTTACAACAAAATTTTCTATAGAAATAACACGTATGACAAAAATTTTCTATAGAAATCAAATTTTGACAAACATTTTTCATATAAAAAAACACCATTTTCCGCACAAAATTTCATTTCTCTACGGAAATAAAAATTTGGAAAACTTTTTCTTATAGAAAATTAAATTTCCTGCACAAATAAAGCTTTGACAAAATTTTGTTTAGAAATAAAATTTTCTAAGAAATAAAATTTTGACAAAATATTTTATCGATATAAAATTTTGACAAATTTTCGACAACATTTTATAAAGAAATAAACATTTTCTATAGAAATATAATTTTTACAAAATTTTCTATAGAAATAAAAAAATTTTCACAAAATTTTCAATAGAAATAAAATCTTGACAACATTTTCTACAGATGCTAAAATTTTTACAAAATTTTCTTAAAAACAACATTTTGACAAAATGTTCCTATGAAAACAAAAATTGCTTTACAGAAATAAAAATTTTTTACAAAATTTTTCTTAAAACCAAAGTTTTGACAAAATGTTCTACAGAAATAAAATTTATCATTAACATATTTCCGTAAATAAAATATTTGGCAAAATGTTCTATAAATATAAACAATGTTGACAAATTTTCCAAAAGAATAAAATTTTGACACAACTATTCTACAGAAATAAAATGTGACAAAATTTTCTAAAAAAATTAAGTTTTATATGATTTTTTTAATCTCATTTAATCCTCGGCTATAGGTCTATTAAATTAAAACTTGAAATTGTTGGGTTTTCTTGTTTTTTTTTTTTATTTCCGATATTTGGGTTGACTCGTTCAGAACCGTTTCAAGGCCCTACAAATTTACAAAATTGTACAAAATTTAATTACAAATATTCACAAAATAAATGAAAACTATCTACATTTTTCTCCGCTGTCTTGTTACTTCGCTGTCTGTTTTTCTTACTGGTGATTACTTTCTCTTTGTGTTTTTGTATCGTATGCCGCGATAATTCTCGCGCAGTTCTCAATAATTTTCTTATAATTATTCTCTTGTTAATTGAAGTGTTAATATGTGCTAACATCTCCCAGAGTATAATCTTCGTCTGTAGTTGTTTTCCTGCTTAGGATTTCTACGTCGTTTAAGTTAGGTTTGTGACCAGTCAAAGTACAGTGGGCCGCAGTGCTGTTTTTTTTGTTCCATTGGCTTGTTCTGTTGTTTTTAAATCTCCATTTATGTGAAGACAATCTTCGTTTTTTTAATTTTCAATTGTCTGTACCAAATATATGTCTTTTGGCCATAAGTTGGATTTGTTCACCGGTTGATTCATTTTATCTTCATAGACTACGTCTTATGTTGGTCTTCATTCTTAATTTTTGGTTTTGGTTTTACTAAAATAATCCAGTTTACTGTATTAGTAGTTTTTAACGCGAGTTAGGTATTTTTCTTTATTGGTATATATTAGACTTGCACGTCTCTCGGAGAAGTTTGGTATATACGTACACTGGTTGTATAATTTTGAATCCTTATCATTTTAGTCAAGTTTTGTTATGTTAATGCTGGTTAGCTTGTTACTTTCGATAAAAGTTGCAATATCGTTCGCTGTGGGAAATTGTTGTCTTGGAGAATTCGCTTTCAATTTTTATTTCTGTCATTTTCAGCAATGAAATTCTGGGATCCACTTAATATTAAAATATCCTTCGTATGAAATTGTCGCGGTTATGTTTAATTATACGTTTATTTGTTGCTTAGAGTAAAAATTACAGTTTGACAAAATTTTCAATAGAAATAAAAATGGTTTGGACAACATTTCCTACAGAAATAAAATTGTTGAAAAAATGTTCTATTAAAAACAAGGTTTTGAAAATTTGCTATTGAAACAAAATTGTCTATAGAAACAATTTTTACAGATTTTCTGTAGCAAAACAAAAAATTTTTACCAATTCTACTAGAAAATAACAATTTTGACAAAATTTTCTATAGAAATAAAATTTGACAAGTTTTTTTTACGGAAATAAAATTTTTTAAACTTTATAGAAATAAAATTTCGACAAATTTTGGTAAATAAATAAAATTTTGACAAAACTTTCTACAGAAATAAATTTTTCAGATATTAAAGTTATGAGCAAAATTTTCTAAATGAAATAAAATTTACAAAATTTTTTATAGAAATAAAATTTTTGACAAAGTTTTTGAATATAGACTCAATTTTACAAATTTTCTTTAGAAATAACAAATTTTTGCAAAATTAATTCTCAGAAATAACATTTAGACAAAATCTTCTATCGAAATAATATTTTGACAAAAATTTTTTAAAGAAATAAAATTTTAGCAAAATTTCTAAAAAAATAAAATTTTAACAAAATTTTTCTTAAAGGAAATAAAAATTTTTGACAAAATTTTCTATTGAAACAAAAATTTTCGTCTTAGAAAAAAATTTTGCACAAACCATTTTCAATAAAAATAAAGATATTGACAAAATGTTCTATAAAAATAAAAAATTTTGACCAAAATTTTCTATAAAAATAAAATTATTGACCAAATATTTCTAAAGAAAATAAAATTTTGACAAAATTTCTGAAGAAATACAAATGTTGAAAAAACACTCGTTCTTATAAAAACAAAGTTTTGGACAAAATGCCTTTACAAATATTTCCTATAGAAATCACAAATTTTTACAAACATTCTATAGAAATAACATTTTGACAAACATTTTCTTATCAGAAATTAAAAACTTTTTACAATTATTTTCTATAAAAAAACATTTCGACAAAATTTCATTTCTACGGGAACTAAAAAATTTTGAAAAACTCTTTTCTATAGGAAATGCAAATTTGACAAAATTTTCCTTCAGCCATATAAAGTTTTGACAAACTTTTCTTTAAAAGTAAAGTTTTGACAAAATTTTTTACTTAGACATACAATTTCTGACATAAATTTCTTTTAGAAAATAAAATTTCGACAAAATTTTCTAAAGAATTAAAAATTTCGACAACAATCTTCTAAAGGAATAAAATTTCGACAAAATTTCTAACAGCGAATTAAAATTTTCAGAAATAAAGTTTATGACAAAATTTTCTTTAAAGAAATAAAATTTTCTAACAGAAATTTAAAATTTCGACGAATTTTTTATAGAAATAAAATCTTTGACAACATTTTTTATTGACCATAGAAATTTTTTGAACTTAAATTTTCTATAGACAAAATTTTTCTAAAAAGAAATACAATTTTTTGACAAAACATTTTCTATAGCAAATAAAATTTGACAACAATTTTCTATAGAAATTAAAATTTTTTGACAAAATCTTCTAAATAACATAAAATTTTTTATAGAAATAGCATTTTGACAAAATATTCTATAGAAACTACAAATTCGACAATTTGGGACAAAATTTTCTTTATAGGAATGAAAATTTCGACAACATTTTCTAAGAAAAAAAAATAAAAATTTTACCAACATTTTCTAAAGAAATAAATCTTGACAACATATTCTACAGATATAAAATTTTTACAAAATTTTCTATAAAAACAAAATTTCGACAAAATCTTCTAAAGAAATAAAATTTTGACAAAATTTTCTATAGAAATATAATTTTGACAAAATTTTCTAAAGAAATAAAATTTTTTAACAAAATTTTCTAAAGAAATAAAATTGTGACAAAATTTTCTATTTAAACAAAAATTTCTATAGAAATAAAATTTTGACAACATTTTCCATAAAAATAAAATATTGACAAAAATAAAATTCGGCAAAATTTTCTAAAGAAATAAAATTTTAGACAAAATTTTCTACAGAATATAATTTTTTACAAAATTTTCTAAAGAAATAAATTTTTTTTTTTTATTTTTTTTTTTTTATGACAAAATTTTCTAAAAAAATAAAATGGTTGAAAAAATTTTTCTATAAAAACAAAGTTTTGACAAAATTTTGCTATTGAAACAAAATTTTTGACAAAATTTTTCTATTGCAAACAAAATTTTCTTACAAATATTCTAATAGACAAACTACAAATTTACGAACATTATTCATATAAAAACCAATTACTTTCGACAAAATTTCAATTTCTACGGAAATTAAAATTTTGAAAAACTTTTTACTATAGAAATAAAATTTTGACAAAATTTCCTTCAGAAAATAAAGCGGATCAACAAACCGATGTTTTGACAAATTTTCTTATAGCAAATACCAATTTTGACAAAATTTATTATAGATATAAAATTTTGCAAAATTATCTATAAGCCAATAAAATATCGACAAAATTTCTAAAGAATAAAATTTTACCAACATTTTCTAAAGAAATAAAATCTTGACACGATTTTCTACAGATATAAAATTTTTACAAAATTTCTATAAAAAACAAAATTTCGACAAAATCTTCTAAAGAAATAAATTTTTTGACAAATTATTCTAATAGAAAATAATTATTGACAAAATTTTCTAACAGAATAATTTTAACAAAAAATTTTCTCAAGAACTAAAATTGTGCACAAAATTTTTCTCATTTAAACAAAAATTTTCTATAGAAATAAAATTTTTGACACATTTTCCATAAAAATAAAATGATTGACCAAAAATAAAATTCGGCAAAATCTTTCTAAAGAAATAAAATTTTGGACAAATTTTTTCCTACAGAATATATTTTTTACAAAATTTTTAAAGAAATAAAAATTTTGACAAACATTTCTTAAAAAATTAAAATGTTCTGGAAAAATTTTTTATAAAACAAAGTTTTGACAAAATTTGCTATTGAAACAAAATTTTGACAAAATTTTCTATTGAAACAAAATTTTTACAAATATTTCTATAGAAATAAAATTTTACAACATTTTCTTATAAAAAACAATATTTTCGACAAAATTTCATTTCTACGGAAATAAAATTTTAGATAATACAATTTTGACAAAATTTATTATAGATATAATTTTGACAAAATTATCTATTAGCCAATAAATTATCGACAAAAATTTTAATCTCTAAGGAATAAAACTTTTCAGAAAATAATTTTTGACAAAATTTTCTAGGAAATAAAATTTTCTTAAAGATATAATTTCAAGATACTTTCTCGTGAGTTTAGTCGATGTATGGTTTACAAGCTGAGCATCAAAAATAAATTTTTGACAAATTTTTCTTCCAGAAATAAAATTTTCTAAATATAATAAAATTTCAAGCATACTTCTTACATCTGGTTGGTTAAGCTTACACCTTGTAGTGATTTAGTCTATGTATTGGTTTCAAGCTGAGATCAAAAACAACAAAATTTTTACCGAACTTAAAATTTTGGGCAAAATTTTTTAACAGACATTAAAATGTTGACAAAATTTTCTTATAGACAAAATTATTCCTAAAGAAATAAAAATTTTGACAAAATCTTTAAAAAAAATATTTTTATATAGAAATAGCATTTGACAAAACTACTTCTTATACATATTAACAGATTTCGACAAAAACTTTCATTTCTTACAGAAATAAAAGTAAAATTTTTCTTAAAATAATTGAGCATAGATTATTCTTTGGGCACGAGTGGCAACCGTGGCATACAATATAATCAGAATATTAAAGCCGGCGCTTTTTAAACGAGGCCTTTATCGATAATGTCAAAATCTAGCGATACGAGCCTAAATTGTACACAATAATTATTGGTCCACAAGTAATTTAATGCTAATCCAGACACTTTTTTCATTACACTGAAAATAATTATAATGTGAGCACAAAGATTTCCTGATTTACTGTGAACTAATTACTTCAATATAAAATTTCATTTCTACGGAAATAAAAGTAAAATTTTCTTAAAATATTGGTAGATTATTTTTGGCAAGAGTGGCACCCGTGGTTACAATAGAATCAGAATTTAAAGGGCCCTATTTTAAAGAGGGCCTGTATCAATAATGTCAAAATCTAGGAAAACGCTAAATTTAAAATAACACAATAATTTAATGGTAATCAGCATACACTGAAAATAATATAATGATGATCACAAAGATTTCCTGATTTACTGTGAACTCTTTACTTCAATGCATTATTGAAGCGTGTATTGATGCATTTTGATGCAGTTTCTACTTGTCAAAGAATAAAAGCTGTGCTGTTAAAGATTTCAGCTGGCCTACCGCATCCAGCATGTGTTAATATTCATACGTGACTTTACTTCAACGTAAGCCAGAAGCTTTTGATGGCATCTACAGACCAATTCACTCACGATATTCATATTAAATTTCATATTACAAGCTCTTCTACTTTTACTACTGCTTTGAAAAATTATGTAAATTTAACCGCAAGTACATATTTGAGGTTCGTTTTACTTCTTTGCCTACGGTCTCCTAAAGGCATGAAAATATTGGAGCCGTCATATCATTCGACCAACTTGTGGAAAAAATTGTTGACAACTTTGCGTATTGATTACATGAGAATTGAATTTCTTCTTATTTTCGTGATCCAGATCTACAGTGGCAAATTGATGACTAAGCGATAATAGTTGCGTTTTTCTATTAGAAATTCAAGGGGTTGCAGAGCTTAGCAATGAAAAAAGTGCATTATCACCAAAGTTTACAAAAAAGGTTAATTATCAATTGTTTAATGCAAATCTGTCATAGCTTTGTGTAATTGATAATGTTATACAAGAAAGTAGGGATTCAGTCTAGAAAATTAAATTTTCTATTAATATTTTTCAATTATTATTTTTCAACGGCTTCCAAAGCAAAAATACGCCTATTAAACATATTCATCCGATCCCTAGGTTTCGTAAATCGATGTCAATTTTTAATCGAAAAAATTAAAACAAGCTAAATTTAATTTATATCCATATAAATTCTTTTAAAATAAATATTTAAAATTATTAAAAACTGTTATTTGTATATTTTCCAATCTCCTCCACAAAAAAACACGTCTAATAAAAATCTGCATGCGTTCCCTTTCTTGGCTTCGTAAATTGATGTCAATGTTTAGATTAGAAAATAGTTTATGTTGAGGTTTATGGGGTCACGAAATCGATTGATGCCTATACATTCCCATATCGTTTTACAAACCAGAGGAGGTCGAAATTGTGGTTAATAATTGCAAACAGCATCACTCCATCTTAGTCATAACAAGTAAGTTCGTCAAAAGAGAGAGATACGGCCATTTTGCACAGAGGCTTCCGCATATCCAATATATTGATGAATGATATTACAAACACGTACCTTTGATATCTTTTAAGGCTCTGCTACCCTCGATCAACTTCATTTAACGGTCATTCAAAATCATTTTGTGGATTTTTTGATGTTTTCGTCGGTAACCACCACTTTCGGGCGTCCACTGCGTTCACCTCCCCCGTGCTCATTTCACCACGCTTGAATTTTTCATACAATCAATTATTGTTGATTTCCCTGGGGCAGAGTCCGGAAACTCATTATCAAGCCAAGTTTTTGCTTCCACCGTATTTTTTTTTCCTTCAGAAAACAGTATTTTATCAAAACACGAAATACCTTTTTTTCACAATAACAAAAGTTGCTTCAGAAAAGACGCTCTATCTCACAAACTAATTGACTTAAAGACGTAAAATTTTGACAGCAATCATTTGAAGGTTGGTACTATATAAAAATAATATGAATTTAATACTAAGCGACGCGCATCTATGTGTCAGACCGGGACTTATCAGCCGCCGTTCTTTCAGTTAATAATTTTGTGTTGTAAGGCTAAATTCGCGCTCGTATTTAAGGACATAAATCTTTGGATTACGACAACATTTTTTTCAATGTATATGAACACATTTTTGCATCTTAGTATTTTGTGGTGGCCCAGATTACGATTAGAGCGATACTAATTACTTAGTCTTCAACACATTCCCTTTTTATACGCATATGGTGATGGAAGTATAATAAGATTGTCATTCCGTTTGTAACAGATCGAAATATTGATTTCCTTTCAAAACGATCAAATGGCGTCCGTCTAGCTTCTGTTTGTTTCATTCACTCTATAGCCTCAAAATTTGCTACAGATTCGTTTTTGTCTGCAAGCAGGATAAGTTCGAACTTAACCTTAACGGTTCAGGTTTTGATGTAGCCCCCATATAAACCGACATCCCTAATTGGTGTCTTGAGCCTATAGACATCTCAAGTTTTATCCGATTTCGTATAACTTTGTACGCAATCTATGGCGAAGGGTACGTAAAGATTCAGCC
>PGFW01039207.1:0-11131 GCA_003123925.1 Haematobia irritans | reverse complement strand
TATTTCTATAGAAAATTTTGTCAAAATTTTATATCTATAGAAAATTTTGTCAAAATTGCCATTTCTATAGACAATTTTGTCAAAATTTTCTTACTATAGAAATTTTGTCAAAATTTATTTCTATAGAAATTTTTACCAAAAATTGTATTTCTATAGAAAATATTATTCAAAATTTTATTTCTATTTAGAAATTTTGTCAAATTTTATTTCTATAGAAAGTTTTCGCACACTTTTTATTTCTATCGAAAATTTTCTCAAGATTTTATTTCTATAGAAAATTTTGTCAAAATTGTATTTCTATAGAAAAGTTTTGTCAACCATTTTATTTTTATAGAAAAGTTTTGTCAAATTTTATTTTTATGAAAAATTTTTGTCAAAAATTTTATTCTATTTGAAAATTGTGACAAATATTATTTCTATAGAAATATTTGTCAAAATTTTATTTCTATCGAAAATTTTCTCAAAAATTTTAATTTCTATATAAAATTTTGTCCAAATTTTATTTCTATAGAAAATTTTGTCCAAATTTTATTTCTATGGAAAATTTTGTCAAAATTTTATTTCTATGGAAGTTTTCGCAAATTTTATTTCTATAAAAATTTTTCTCAAATTTTATTTCTATCGAAAATTTTGTCAAAATTTTATTTCTATAGAAAAGTTTTTGTTTCTATAGAAAATTTGTCAAAATGTTATTTTTATAGCAAATTTTGCCAAAATTTTATTTCTATAGAAAAATTTGTCAAAATTTTATTTCTATAGAAATTTTGTTGAAATTTTATTTCTATAGAAAATTTTGTCAAAATTTTATTTCCATTGAAAATTTTGTTAACAATTTATTCCAAAATTTTATTTCTATAGAAAATTTTGTCAAAATTTTATTTCTATAGAAAATTTTATCAAAATTTTATTTCTATAGAAAATTTTGTCAAAATTTTATTTCTATAGAACATTTTGTCACAAATTTTATTTCTATAGAAAATTTTATCAAAATTTTATTTCTATAAAAAATTTTATCAAAATTTTATTTCTATAGGAAATTGTGTCGCAAGTTTGTCTTCTATAGAAAAATTGTGTCACAATTTTATTTCTATAGAAAATTTTATCAAAATTTCTTTAGAAAAGACAACATTTTGTCAAATATCTTTGCATATTATTAATTCCCCTTCTCCGCCAACTCTAATTTTCCATAGTTGTCATACATCTAAAATTATTGCGTATGTTTTAAATTTGTCAACACAAATGGAATATCCTCCAAGCCCCTATTTCTTGTGAATTTCGTCATCTTTTTAACACCCACGTCAACATTTCTAAACACCATTCATTAATATCGCTGTGAACAAGCTGTTTGGGCGTATCGTGTGATTATTTCTTTTTATCTAGCGGGAAATACAAAAGGAAATATTCCCAAGATACACTTAGGTGAATATGCGTGTGCCAAAACACTTTAAAAGAATCTCATAGAAAAAAGTCTTCACAACTGAATTCTCTAGGGTTAGGTAAGGCGCCAGATTGACGTAGGGATTGTCGAATTTTCTGTATTCAATAAATTGTGAAAAAAATCGATTTTTGGCCTTTGTTCATAGTCAAAATATTTTGCTACCAAGTTTAAACAATAAAGTGTATTTCAGGTTTATTTTTCTGAGTGTCTTTTCAATTTCTAAATACTTATGTATTTCGGTAAGACAATGTTAAGCGTATATTACTTCACCCTCTAATGTAACCGCAAGTGAAAGACAACCTCCACAATTTTCCATACATACTCACTTGGTCATTTTGATTGGTCCGCGGCAACATTGACATCTTTTTTATGCTGGCTTATTAATGGGATTTGTTTCATACGCTTAAAATATTTGGGATGAAATATAGCAAAAAAAGCAATCCCCTTCCAAATTTGGCGCAGACTACCAGTACTGTTAAGTAAATTACATAATACCAAGAACAACAAAACTATCAACAATACTCTTAATTTAACATTTTATTTTTTGAAAATCGATACGCTTGTCACTTACAAATAGAGTATGGAGTTTTTTTCTTTCTTCTCACACGCATTATTAAAAGTTTCTTCTATTCTATGAATTATTTGGGGTATTGATATGCTACGTGATTGATTGCTTAATTAAAATATAATTTAAAACTGTTTTGTGTTGTCTGCTGCCATTGTTCAATGGTTGGATAACAAATGATGGATTTTTTTATTTATGCATAAAAACTTGTAGCGATAATTTTTAAGGCACTTTATTTAATATGTGGAATGAATGCATAGTTGCATATGGGTTATTCGCATGTAAATTATGGTAAATGGATTACTTAAGAAAAACGCTTTAATTTGAAAGGAATATCATGTTATAAATATGAACAAACAAAATAAAATTCATATGGAGCCAAATTAGGGGATGCTTCCGGTAATGACTAAAATAAAACAATGCAATGGTAATGTTAAATTAAGTAAGGTTTAGATTTAAATAGCTCACTTTAGACTTGACTATGCGACTGACCAAATTTTGTTTTTTACCTTTGAAATCCACTCGATTATTTTTCTTCTGTTGAATTGATTGTTGAGTATTGTTCAAAAAAAAAAAAAAAAAAAAAACAAACCACATAATCAATATTTTCCTTCATTTAACACAAATTTTTTTTTTTACATGTAATTTAAATTTTTGGATTAAAGTTCATACAGAACAAGGGGCATCACACGAATCTGTCCACATCTTATACGGTCCTTAGCCAACGCTATTGACTTGGGTTTCCAGGTCATGTTACGGGAGGGGAATATCAACTCAGCTTTAAACCATCCGAATTCCAGGCATTCCGAGGCGCGTCGGGATTTCTATGCCCTGGGATTCCAACTCAAGAGCTTGTATGGCCAATGGTCCTTTCTTAAATATGTCAATCCATGTCGCATTTGTCGCGTCGACATACGGCTTCAATTACTGACGTTTGGCAATCGCTAATAGTTTGGTCGTTTATCACCCAATTTGTATTCCGGAAAGCCGTCCGGATTTCTAGATGTCCCTGGGAATTCACTCAAGAGCTTGTGTGCCAATATCAATCGCATGGTCATTTACGTCGCTCGACAACGGCTTCAATTGACTGACGGTTGGCATCGCTAACTAGTGGTTCGTTATTCATCCAATTTGGGCCAGAAAAATTTAAGTATTTGTTTCAAGCAATTGTTGTGAATAATTGAAGCTTTCTGCGGGAGTTTTGTGTAGTACAACAAGTCGTGCAGCCATTATACAAGGACTGATTTAACGCTACTGTCGAAAATTCGCAGTTTCAAATCTGTCGGAAATGTATTTGAACGTCAAACTCAAAAATTAAAAGCGTTTCTAGCCTTATTTATTCTGCCCGATATATCATCTTGTGAGCCTCTATTCTATGTGATGGTGCTTCCCAGGTATGAGAAAGTTTCAACATCTTCAATTATCTGGCCATCGGGTGAGTGTAGTGAGTCGTATTTGTTGCTTCCAATTCTGCATCAATTCTTATTTTTGCTGCGTTAACATCTTCAAGGCCCAAACAGGCCTTGGATTAAACAAGCTCAAGGGCAGCCACCGTGGTGGCCAATGATTAGCATGTCCGCTTGCATACACAACGGTCGTGGGTCGATTCCTGGCTTTCGCCGACACCAAAAAGTTTTTCAGCATGGATTATGACACCTCAGTATGCCTGGTGACATTTCATTGGGATCGGACCACCTCCCATAATTCTGCACCGTCAACCGATCCTTCCGATTTTCATAACCTCTGAACGGCCGGACGTTTATTATCAAAAAGAAAGCCAACTGGGAAGGCTTCAGAAGAGATACCCGATCGGCCGCTTCAGTGAGCTCCCGTCCCCCTCTCATGTTTATGTTGCCAAGAGGGCGTTCCGGGACTCATCAACGCAGCAGGCGCCCGCTTTCTTACCGGGCTGGTCGAATGCCTAAAGTGAGGCCCGTCTCCGCAGCCGAAGCGCGCGGGACTCGCAGAACGAGCGTGATGAACGCCGTCGTGCTAACCCTGCTGATCCTAGAATCAGAGAACTAATCTAGAGATAGTAAGATAGTCGCGAGCACAGCGGAACACTTGCGTTAGAGCACCTGAAGCAGATGTAACTTAGCGCAGGTGACTGGTAAATTGTGGTCAAACAGATTTAGAGCCCTCTCGAACCCCGCTACAAGGGATGATGGGATTTCAGTCACCTTTGTGCGACATGACTGTGGACTGATCCGAAGAGATGCGCAAATACTTCATCGAACATCGCCGAGAGTGGTAGAAGCGGAAAAGGAGCAGCCACACGTCGCATACGTGGTCTCAGAGCCGACGACACACCACAATTTACTGCAGCCGAAATTACCAGTGTCATCAACAGCGCGAAACCATCCAAGGCGCTGGGCCCCGACGGAATTTCAATGCTATTGTTGAAGCATCTGGGAATACTGGGAGTTGAGTACCCGACAAGACTCCTCAATTTGTCCTTAGGGAAGGGTGATTCCACTACTGAAACCAGGCAAAGATTCGAGTAAAGGTGAATCGTACCGTAAGGTACACAGTACGACGACAGCCTTACATGCCATTTCGACACATATCAATAAGGGACTTAATCAGCCCAGGCCGTGTCATAGGACGGTCCTCGTGGCGCTTGACCTATGGAAAGCAGTCGATACGGTCAACCATGCCGGATTATTTGAGGACATCGAGAATACGTCCCTACCGGCAGGAGTGAAACGTTGGGTGCTGAATTATATGTGTGGACGCCAGTCGTACGTGGAATTCAGGGACAAGTCAAAACCCCGTAGAGTTAAACAGTGAGTTCCCCAGGGTGGGGTGATATCTCCGGCACTGGTTTACCTCTACCTGTCCTCGATTCCACGCCCACCTGACGGCGTGGAGATTGTATCATATGCGGATGACTGTACAATCTTGGCATCTGTACAATCTTGGCATCTGTACAATCTTGGCATCTGGGCCCAATGTTGATGACATCTGCGATCGTTTAAATGTCTACTTAGCTAATCTTACCAGTTATTTTACTGCGAGAAACTTGAGGATATCCCCCACCAAATCCTCAGCCACACTATTCACTACATGGACGGCAGAAGTGCGCAGGCAGTTGAATATTAGTGTCGATGGCGAAATAATTCCGACCACAAATTACCCCAAGATTCTTGGGGTCACATTCGACAGCCTTTTCCAGTCGTCTGCCCTTGCCACTGCAATTTGTAATAAGCTCCGTGGTAGAAACAAGGTCCTCAAGGGGAGCGGACAAAGAAACCTTGTTAACTACCTATAAGGCAATTGGCCGGTCAGTGGTAAACTATGCAGCGCCAGTGTGGACACCGCAGACTAGTGATACGCAGTGGAATAACATTCAAACCTGGCAGAACTGCGACTGGGTGACTCCGCAGCACACCCCTGGATCACCTTTATGTGGAGACAAAGATCATCCCTGTGCGAAGACACAACTACATGTTGTCAAAGCAGTATCTCCTGGGTTGTTATCGCAGTAATCATCCAAACCACCATCTCATGGATGCAGAACCACCACCCAGGAACGTAAGGGTTGATATACATCATCTAGAGCGCGAGATCCAGCCCTACAAAAGAGACAACCTCTAGATCAAGCTGCGTACCAGGGCAGGTTTGAACAGGATTCATGAGGATATTGTAGCTGAAGCGGTGAGAAGCTACAAGGTTAATCCTGTTCTCGGAGTCCGTCCACCCCCATTAGCACCGGAGGAAAGAGACCTCCCGCAACCAAGGGCCACACGACACGCGTCATCTTTTCTCTTGCCCATCTAAACCAACCCGACTTACCGCCAGGTCACTCTGGACGCACCCCACCTTAGTCGCAGAGTTCATCGATCTGGCCACAAGCTGAAGTACCAAAGCGTATAACGTAAAAATGGATGAAATCACAATAAACTGTTACAAAAACAACAACAACCATGTACCAAATTTCATCCTGATAGGATTCTCTAGAGGCTCCGCAAGCCAAATCTGGAGATCGGTCTATATGGGGCTATATATAATTATGGACTGATGTGGACGAATTTTTGCTTGGTCGTTAGAGACCATATACTAACCCCATGTACCAAGTTTCAACCGGATCGGATGAATTTTGCTTCTCTTAGAGGCTCCGCAAGCCAAATCTGGGGATCGATTTATATGGGGGCTATATATAATTATGGACCGATGTGGACCAATTTTGGTTTTGGAGCCTCTTGGAGGAGCAAATTTCCTCCGAGTCAGTTGAAATTTGGTACATTGTGCTAGTATATGGCCGTTAACAACCATGCCTATCTAGGTCCCTATCGGTCTATAGTATATATAGCCCTCAGATAAATAGATCCCCAATCACACAAAAATTGGTCCCTATCAAGTTCAAAATTGCATATAGCCCCCATATAAGCGACCCTCATATTTCAATTCTGGCTCTCTACTTATCGTGCAAAAAGTTCATATCGATTCGTAATTATTTGTAGACTTACCTATGCATAACTTTTTTGTCTGATATATACCACGTATGGACTAACTCACAATTAGAAAACGATGTTAAGAAGTTTTAAGATACCGCAACCCAGGTAATTCAATTGTGGATGATAGTGTTTCGTAGAAGTTTCTACGCAATCAATGGTGGAGGGTACATAAGATTCGGCCTGGCCGAACTTACGGCCGTATATACTTGTTTTAATTCAAATGTAATTTATTATAATATACAGATATATTTCTCTAAATTTGGCAATTTTACAAAGAAAATATAAAAATGGAAAATCGGTTTTTGAGTCCTTGAAACCACCTGTTCCTTACCAATCCACCGGGATTTTCACGAAAACCAACAATCGGTGTAAGAAGATAAACCGGTCCGACGGGTTTTTTAATTACCGGCTTTTATCACTTCAGCTAATACTGTAACCTTAACTCTTTAAATTTTGGGAAACACTTTTTAAATCTAATATTTTTATTTTATTAATTATAGATAATAAATCTTATAATTACAATAAAATTATATTATAATTTCAATATTTCAATTTTATATGTACAAAAAGGGAATAGAAAACAAAAACAAAACATAATTTAAAACATAAACAATAAATAATTACAGAGATGTAAATTTTGAAAAGAAATTTTATACAAAAGATGTTTTGAGTTACACACAAATAAAAGGAATATGACCTTGGGAAACATACACCCAAAGAAAAAAAACTTTCCTCCGGAACTAAATTTTAGACAAACGTAATTCCATTTTCTTATAAAGTAGTTTCTTTTAGATGAAATAAATCGGAATTTATGATATGATTTTCTCTAAACTTCTTTATTTTCTTTTAAAGAAAAAATTTATTTAGCATCTTAAAAATTTCGTTCCTCAGAACAGAAAATTATTTGGAAATTATATTGAGTTCATTTCACTAGGAAAAAAACCTTTTTTAGTAATCGTTTTCTTTTTTACTCACATATAATTATTTGATAAATTGAGATAGTTTCATAGGGAATATAAAACATTTTGTGGGGGGAACATATATTTATTTCTTTACAAATATGTTATATTTGTGTCAACAAAAAAATTGACTTTATAATTATATGTTTTCCACTCTTATATATTTATTTGACAAATATGGTCGCTTTCTTGCTATGGTTTGTAAATTACAAATTAAAATTTTCAACTCAAACATCGAAACCATATTTTTGCTGGAAAAATATATATGTTTCTCACAAGCATATACATGCTTGTTATTATTCTCGATCTAAAACAAAAAAAAAATAAGTATTTATATATTTGACAAATATGATCGCTTTCAATATTTGCTATGATTTGTAAATTACAAATTAAAATTTTCAACTCAAATGTCGATCCCTATTTTTGCTAGAAAAAAATATGTTTCTTACAAGCATATACATGCTTGTTATTATTCTCGAACTAAAACAAAAAAAAAGTTTCAATTAAATTTTTTGTAGTTTCTCCTTAAATATATGTATTTTGAATTATTTAATATTTTTTTTTTTTTTTGCTAATGACCATATTCCTTTCGTTGATGCCAACTTTAGCAAATGCTTGGAAATTGAGATAGATGTGTAAAACAAAAAATTTGACTAGTAATAGTTATAAATAAAAACAAAATTGAGAAAGTCTACAAATCTAAATCTACACTACTAAGATGGAACTTGAACAACTAACAACTCAAATAAGAGGGATTCCCCCTATGATCCTTGACGACGTCGTACCGGACGGGCACCCCAATCCTCTTTAATCATATCGGAAGCTTTTTCACCAATCATAATAACCGGAGCATTTGGATTGCCATTGACAATGTTGGGCATTATGCTGGCATCCACAACCCTTAGGCCCGAAACGCCATAGACACGTAAACGTGGATCCACCACGGCCGTGGCATCCCAACTGGGACCCGATTTTAACCATGTCCCGACTGGATGTAATATGCGTAAAGGTGAATTGGGTTTATACAACAGCCAATATTCATCACTATCAAATGCTTGCAACCAGGCAAAGGTATACGATGCAGACGTGAGCCAAATCTCTTAAAGGCTTGTGAGTCCGATACATTTATGGCCAATTTAATACCTTCGACCAAAACATCAATATCCTCTTGATGCGCAAAATAGTTGGGTATAATTTTAGGCTGTTGCAAGGGATTTCTAGAATTCAAACGTATCCATCCAGTACTTTTGGGCCTTAACAATAGAGGTAGAATGGACCAGGTTTCAGCATTTTGTATGGGCTTATAGACAGTGTTGTAGAAACCATCTCTCAGATTGAGAATTTTACGAATTTGATCACCACCATCAGAGGTTATGGAACTGGGGCAAAAATGGAATTGTATATCGGGCCAATCGATATTGGGATCTTGGTATTTGCTATTAAGAAAAGCCACACCCTCAACTCCGGTATAGGTCATGGGACCACGTTCACGCATTATGTATTCCATGGTAACAGGCATAGTTTGGAAACGATTACGGGTTACCGTAAGCGGGGCATCCACTACGAAAGTCAAACCTCCCAAACCAACATGATCTTGAAGATTATTGCCCACGGGCAGATCAGAGACCACTGGAATACCCAGTTCTTGTAAATGTTCTCCAGGACCAATACCCGATAACATTAACAATTGGGGACTGTTTATGGCACCAGCACTGGATATGACTTCACGCTTTACGAATACCACATTTTTCAGGCCATTTTTCACATATTCCACACCAGTGGCTCTTTTATTCTCATCCATCAGGATACGTGTGACCTGAGTATGGAGAAGAACATCCAGATTCTTCCTTAATCTTACAGGCCTTATGAATGCCTTGCCAGTACTACAGCGTGATCCACGTCTCATGGTGGATTGGGTTAACATAAATCCCGTTTGCTTTTCCCCATTGATATCACGATTTTCATAGCCCATTTCCATGCCAGCCTGTAAGAAAGCAATGGACAGAGGGGTACGCCAAGGTGATTCTTGCACTGTTAGATAACCACCGGTCTCATGATATGGGGTTTGGGCCAAATAGGGATTTCGTATATCTTCGGATTTTAGGAAATAGCGTAAGACATCCTCATAACCCCAGCCTGGGTTACCCAGAGATTCCCAATGATTGTAATCATTCTTCGAGCCACGCACATAGACCATGGCATTTAGGACACTGGACCCACCCAACACCTTGCCACGAGGCCAAAAGCAGCGATCTCCCTTCATGGCCTGACAATATTGACGTGTGGCCGAGGGTGTAGTCTGATATTTCCAATCCAATTCGGTGAGCTGTAGAAAGCCAGCCAATGTAGGGACATCGGAAATTTCCGTTTCATCTCCACCAGCTTCAATTAATAACACGGTCCAATTTTTAACTTCGGACAAACGATTGGCCACCACTGCCCCTGCAGAACCACCGCCTATGATTACAAAATCATATTGACGACGTACCTGAAAACCAAAAATAACCAAAATCAATATCAAAACAAACCATATTCATTGAATACTTCTGCTACTTACCACTTGAGCCTCTTGAACTTTATTTTCGGGATCCACTGTTTGATAGCGATAGTAATTCATGCCAATTGCCAATAGGGGGATTACTCCCAGTAGTGATGTCATTGTAGTAAATGCCATTTTTCAGTAATTGTCAGATCCAAGGATCGTCCCGTAATTTGGATTTATGTCTTGTATATGCTGTTGTCACTGGGGCACTGGTCGATAATTTAGCTTCGGCCAAAATTTTCGGGGTATAATTTCGTATGCCTCCCGGTTTGGCTACCTTATATTGGGCACTGGCCTTTTGATCTTCTTCCAAAATATCCAAATAGGATTTTATATACAAATGATGATCCAAATAGTCCTTTTGCTTTTGCACAGATTTATTTGATTTAGTGGAGACCACTGAATGTCCGCCACCACTGGTTATCGAGGCTGTTGAGGAAAAACGTGTTGGTGTACACTGGCACGAAGAATAATAAATGCCACTGTCTGTACTCTGAGAGTTTTGACGTTGATGGCGTCCTTTGATGTTGCGATATAAATCGTCTGCTGCTGCAAAATTACACGACTGATAGTCTGAGGCACTAGTTGTTGTCGAATGGCTATCCAAAGATTTACGTGACCCCAAGGGTTTGGCTACTTTGCTTTTCTCGTAACTTTGCCTAGCCAAATTATACTTCTGCTTTTGCCTGTAGTATTCCTCGTCCGTCGATGAAGCGTTCGATATACTGGAAGAAGTATAGACGAGTTCCTTGTGTTTAGAGTAATTGTGTTTAGGATTGGTCGCAGCACTGGTGGTGGTGGTAGTGGTGTTGTCGATGGTGGTGGTCGTGTAGGGCGAATTATTGGAATAAGGATTGGTTGTGGCGGGTTGATAAATTTTGCCTGGTTTATCTGAATAATGATGGTGTGGTGATTGGGAATAAGTTTGTTGCTGTTGCCGTCTATTTGTGTAACATTTATTATGTTGTGATATCTCTTGTCCCATATTTTAAATAATTTGTAAAATATAGGAAGCTATACGCGAAAGAGAAAAAGAAGAAATAGGGTTATTAATAAATATAATTATTAATTTTTTTAGATTATATAATAGGTGTTATGGTAAAATAGATTTAATTCATTACGTTGGGCGCCAGTTTTCAAGTAATCTAAACAAACAATCCTTTTAAAAAG
>PGFW01039201.1:8454-20072 GCA_003123925.1 Haematobia irritans | reverse complement strand
TCTCATTATAATACCTTGGACTCAAATTTTTGGCTAGCGGTAGACTCTAATGATGAATCTAACTATATCCCAATCTGAGATATGTACATCTGTTGTTATATTTCTTAATGACCTATAATCTATATATCTCTCCACTTGGCCCATTAATTACGTATATAGTCCCCAGGTCATAAACCGATACCCAGATTTGACCTCCCGGGCCTTGCTAGAAGAGCAAAAGTCACTTCGATCAGATTGAAATTTAGTATCGTTATGTTGTATATGTCTCTAAACAGCTCATGAAAAAGTTGGTCCATATCGGTCCTATAATTATATATAGCGCCATATAGCCGATCCCCAGATCTTGAACCTCCGCAGCCTCTAACGAGGAGTCTTTAATATATTATCGATGCCGTTATTTGTCAACGGTGTGGTATAATCCGCTATAACACATGCCATAATTGTCCATATCGGTGTATTAGTTTATAGTATATAGTAGCCGATCCCCAATCACACGAAAAATTCGCGGTCATATCGGTTCATTAATCATGTTGCCACTCGAGCATAAATATCTTTACCAAAATTTTATTTTTATGAGAATACATTTGTGCAAAATTTATTATTTATAGAAATAATTTTGTCAAATTTTATTTCTATAGAATAATTTTGCCGAATATTCTCTCATTTCGATATGAATAATTTTTTCAAATTTTTATTCTATAGATAATTTTTTTCAAATTTTACTTCTATAGAAAATTGTTTGTCAAATTTTATTTTGTCAAAATTGATTCTATAGAAACTTTAAACCGTAATTTATTACGTCATTTAATTCGCGCCTTTTTATACCTTTGAACCACGTACTTGTGGTACAGGAGTATAATCAGTCTTGTGCTTTGTTATGTAACGCAAGAAGGAAAAGTCTAGACCCATCTTTTGCCTATACCGATCGTCTAGAATTTAAATTCTGAGTGCGATTTGAGCGAATAGGTCCGTCTGTCTGTCTGTCTGTCTGTGAAATGGTATTTTTGTGTGGCAACGTACAAAGCTGCGCAGTTTTAGTCCGCTTGGTCCTATAAATTTGGTCATGAGGGTCCATGTTTCGGCTCAGAGACGAGTCCCGTATTGACGTTTTGAAAAGAGATCGGGTTCAGATTTAATTATAGTGCCATATATATTGTTTCACCGATTCCCCCGCGTGCATAATTGCGTATATATTCAACCGATGCTCTCTCAAAATTCCGTACATGCGCGGGTAGTGTGTTATGAGTCTCGAAATAACTTGCAAAATACCAGCAAAGTCGGGTTCAGAATTTATGATATAGCTCCCATATATAGCTTTGCGCCGCGATTTACAGTCATTTGCCACAGGAAGGGCCAAGTTTTTGCTCCGATTTTTAGTTGATAATTGGTGCAAAGGGTAGTAGATTAGCATTTAATTAGGTATGGCGTCGTCAAATTTGGTTTGGAAATTCGGTTCAGATTTAGGATATAGTCTCAGTCATATATAGCTTCGCGATTTACACTTAAATGACCACCAGAGGCCAATTTTTTGGTTCTGACTTTGGAGTTTGAAATTTTTGCACAGGGATGTAAATTCTAGCATGTGTAGCTAGGGGCGCTGCATAATTTGGGTTGAAATCGGGTTTCAGAGTTTAGATTATATCTCCCATAGTAGTGCCTTTCGCCCCGATTTACACTCCAAATGAACAACCCAGAGGGCCGAATTTTTAAAATCTGCCGATTTAGTTGAAATTTTTGCACAGGAGCTAGGAATTTAGCTCGCATTGCCTTAGCTATTTGCGTTGCCAAATTTGCGTTTGAAAGTCGGTTCAGATTTAGATATAGCTGGCCATAATATGTCTTTCTGTATTTCGACAAAAATGTCAAAAATACCAACCATTCATTCTTTGTAAAATCGCTCACCTGCTTAGGTCCAAAAGTTGTAAAAATGACTCTACATTTTGCCTAATCTTCTAGATACACTAGTATATTCGGAGCGATAAGATCATAAACTAACTTTTGCAAGTTTCCTTAAATTGTCTTCAGATTTTAAAATGTTTCCATTAGTTTTTTTACTAGCATGCTGTTCCAGCCCTAGTGGCATTAGGCCGACGGTTAAGGGATTTCGAGTCTTATAGATTTTGTAGAAGTTCTATCGAAATTCGTCGTCCAAATCGAGTGCATATTTAAATTATGTATTGGACAGAACCCTGCTTGATACTAAAGCCCCCAAACGATTTGGACGGATGTGATCATCGCGTATCGTAAATGATTTAGCATCTACAAAGTGGTCAGGCGTATAAATTATAGTCGGGGGACCCCCGCCCGCCCGAGCTTCTAGACCCTTTCTCTTACTTGTTTTACTTTAATATATACCACTATGAGCTATGTGCTATTACTGTTACGGTGTTAGAGAGAGTCTTTAGATAACCTTGCATCGTCAAGTGTTAACGTAACCCAAGTCAATTCGATTCTGATGACAGGTCTTAGTTAGAAGTTCTTCTACGCAATCATTGGTGGAGCGGTACATAAGCTTCGGCCTGCGAACTTACGGCTGTACTATACTTGTTTTTCATGTTTACATAAAGACGAGTTCAAATTTTAGAATTGTAGGGATTTGCTTACCAGTATCCAAGTATGCAAAACCCAGAATTTTAAAGGTGGATTCGCAGTGTTAAACACGTAATGATTTAGAGTTAATTCTTTTCGTTTTTCTTGGCCTCGAAATACATGTACAAAAATAATATTAAATAAATAACAATACCGTGTCACAACCAATTTATTAGACAGTTTATCAAAAGAATTCTACGTATGGGTTTTTCTTTACATAAGCTTCTCGGGCCTGACAGATATCTTTCCTCTGTCTATGGTTAATTGTCATTTCGACATCCCTCATCTGTAAATTTTAAATCATTAAATTGCTTTTAGTTGAGGCATAAAGATCATGAGTTCCTGAAAGAATTTCGAATTTTAAACAATGTTGAGAAATATACTTTCAATGGTTATCTTCAGAAAATTTGCTTAATCCCCATCTTTTTTAATCATTTATTATTTAACAGTATCCTTAAATCAATTCCCAATTTAGTGAAGAAAATTAAATTCGAAAGCGCAAAACACAGAATAGAGTTGGAAATCGGAGCTTTGTGACATCTATCGGCGTTCCGCTTTTGTTCTCTTGTCACCCATTTGTGGTTTGTGTCACCTGCCTTAGCAGCAAAGGTTGCGAGACATACAGTTTGCTCTGCTTTTTTCCTTAAATTTGAATTTATTGATGAGAGTAGACCATCATCTAGTAGCATCCTTCTGCTATTCGGTCTTCTGTTTGTCATGCTATACTCTGGGGAAATGACCCTACGAATTTTATTTTCCTTCCAATTTTTTTATTACACATCTTGGTCTAAAAATTCTAACTTTTTGCCGCAACCCCTCCTTTTTTTTGGACATTTGCTTTTAAATGTCATCAATTTTTCTGAACACAATCGGTTCCGGTTTTTGTTTGTCTCTGTTTTTGACAGAAGCTTTGATTTATTTTTTCTGTTTTATCTTTTCCTAGGCGACGAAATTCAATTAATTTCGGAAGTTCAATTTTGTCCTTTCCTAGTTTAATGCTCGAAAATATATATATACAATTTTAGCCAAAAAAAAAAAAATAACGAATGGTAAAGACACAGATGTACCAACGTTACTGGCTCCCGGCCCCAACCAACCACACCATTGTAATAATATGTATTCCGCCCTTCCCAGATCCCATTGCATAAATTGAGAAACTAAAATAATATTTAATTGCAAAAGAGCCAAAAAGCTCATCAATGCTGAAATCGCAACGAAACCACAAGACAATGTTTGCAACCAATGACATGGTAGCCATTGGTGTTCCGTATTATATACTGGACATTTGTTTTAACAGGACCCTTTTTCGATTGAATTTTTCTCTTTGCCAAAAATATATTGAACCAGTTTTCCCCATTGTTACTACATTTACTACAGACATCCAGTTTGCTAAGTGACAAACGGTCGAATAAAGTTTTCTTATTGGGTTTTGGAGAATTGAAACATTGAAACAAAAAAATGTGGCCATATACACTTCGCAACCAAACTAATAAATATTAACATGAACAGACAAGGTAACTAAAGTAAATTTTTACACAATATTAAGGATATTTTTGTTTCAAAGATAAATAAATTTTAATTAGAAAACGTTATCGTTATCTTTGTTCATGCAAATAATAGGATTCCTATCTTATACAGTTTTAGTCCAATCGACTTAACAATTTCGCTACAGGTAATGTACTTTTGGGTCAGGACCATAGAATACACTTTAGTTTTTTTGGAAGAAATCGGTTGATATTTAGAGTATACCTCCTGTCTACTTATCGCGGCTGTTTTCGTCCGAAATGCGATTGACTAGACCCTAGAGAACTACAGATTTATAGTGGGCGGGTCTATTAAAAGTGAAATTGGGAGAATTTCTTTTTATTTCACCCACCACATCCATAGAATTGGTGAACGGCGGCCGGGGGGTATAATTTGAAGGTTTGTCATACCATTCTGTAAGCACATCGAAGCTATCGGATTTCCCGACTATTATAAAGGTAGTATATATTCTTGATCAGGCAGAGCAAAATTTACTAGAGCGAAGTATTGAACGGATGTCCGTGTCTGTCCGTCTGTCTGTCTGTCTTGTGTAATTTACGCTACAGTCTTCAATAATGAAGCTAAGTCAAAGCTGACCATTTTGCCACAAACTCGTATTTGCTTCTTGCAGGTGCAGCCCGTCAATTTTGGAAGATGCAGCTTATATCGGTGAGGTTTTTCGACTATAGTCCACCCATGAATCGACCTCCGACTTTGGGGTCTTGGGCTTATATTCAAATGCGTTAGTTTTATATCGCCAAATTCTCTGCCTTGAAATTTCTAAATCTAGAGTTTCTTTATGCCTCAAAGAGGTGCTACCAAAAAATGGTGAATTATCCGGTCCATGTTTTGGTATAGCCCCCCATATGACCGCATCTCCGATTTTACGTCTTGGGTTATAGAAACCGAGTTTGTTATTCAATTTACCTGAATATTAAGAAGCTAGAGGTATTCGTTAAGGACCACAAATACGCTGCTGCCATAAAATATGTTAGTATCGGCTTCATTTTTCCATATTAGAGCCATCTCCCGATTTTACTTCTTTGGACTTATAGAATCAGCAGTTTTTACTCCAATTTTCACCTGAAGATTGGATTATCGAGAGGTACTTTATTAACCGTTTAGGAGGTATGCCAACAAATGGTGAGCATCGTCCAGTTTTTTTTTTTTTTGTAATGAGCGTCCCCCATATAGAAACCGTACCTCCGATTTTTGGGTCTTTGGGCTATAAAACCGATAGTTTTTTATCCAATTTGCCTGAAATAAGCAATCTAAGCAGGGTACTGGAGTGATCATCAAAAGCGTGTGCTCGAAAATGGTCGTATCGTTCCATGTTTTGGTTATAGCTCGCCCATTCCTAGACGGATCTGTCCCCGATTTTTAACATCTTGGGGTTTATAGAATCTGTAGTTCTATTATACAATTCTTTGCCTGTGTAAATTTTGGAAATTTACATAGGTATCATTTAGCCACCATAAAGGTCTTGGCCACACAATGGTGAGTTATCGTCCACTGTTGTTGATTACTACCGTCCCCATAGAGACGAGTATCTCCTCCTGATTTTTACTTCTTGGCTTTCTAGATCCGGAGTCTTGTTATCCAACTTTGCCTGAAATCTGGGAAATGGGCGAGAGGTCTATTTTCGGGCGCATAAAGAGGCTGTTGCAGAAAAACGGTGAAATATCGGTTCCATAGTTTTAGGTTACGCCCCCATAAGACGAATCTCCCGATTTTACTCCTGGCGTTTCTAGAAACGTAGTTTTTATCCGATTTGCTGAACATTGAATTGGGCTTGAAAACGTGTATCGCCGATTAAGTTTTATCGCGGTCCTTTTGTGTAATGCCTCCATCATAGACCGACTTCACTGTCACTGATTCCATGAGAAAATTGCTTGAAACTCCGATGTAAAATTTCCAGATTTTATTCTCGGGTTGACAATTCTACAGATTTAAGATTTCATATCAAGAACGTTATTTTATTAATTTCTTGCCAACTTACAACCTCCGTTAGATGACTCTACAAACTCCAACAAACTAATGTCTCTTAGTAAATCAGAATCTGAGCATAGTCCTCATAGGGGACATATTTTTAACAGTTTATCTTTCTGGGGAAGTGTCCCCTCAAGTCCTTCAATGACCTCCTGACAATTTCAAACGGAAACCCTATACCTTTGGTATCATGTGTGGTGGCGTATTTTTAAGACTTCCGGCTCCGGCCGAACTTACTGGCTGTCTATTACTTGTTTTTTAGTTATTTTTTTAATTTCTTCATCAATCGAAACCTTTTCCAAGGGGCCACAACATCTATAAGCAGATGCAATTGACGTTGTCACAGGACCAAAACTTGCTCCCACCCATCTTCAACAAGCGCTCTCACTGAATTTGCATCACTTTCTTTATTCGCGGTATGATCATCCGGGAATTTAGTGTGTATGAATGAGAATCTAGAAAACGTTGTGCAGATATTTTGCGCCAAATGAGTAAGTTTCTTAATTTTCTTTTTTATGATTTCTTTATGCATTCTAACGCTTGTCCTGAAAGGTTTGACCTCACAATGTAAAAATTTACGCAAATTTTATTAGATAAAGGATACAGCTATTTTTTTTTGGCAAAATTTAAATTAATTTATAACTTTTTATCTAAGGTTACTTTGTTTTCAGCTCGATTTAAACAAAATATAGTGTATATTACACGTAGGAAGTTATCTGTAAATACCCCACACCCATAAACATTCAAATGATATAGCAGTTACCCTGTTCAAACACTCTTCGTCGTATACCGTGCTAGTTTGATAAGTATATAGCCGCGGTTACCTTCGATAATGTATAGTATGGCTAATTATATAGAACAATTTATTATGAATAAACGTGTGCTAACTTGAAATTTAAAATCTATAGATTTGGCAGATTTTAATTCTCAGTTTCCAAGCAACATTCATGCCATCAGTCGCTGGCCTTTCTATACCCTCAAAGTGAAATTCGCGTCTATATGGAGGCTTACTAATGGAGCCGATGTGACCAAAAGAACTAAATCCGTTATTTAATTTTCAGGCAAATCGGACAAAAACTACCGGTTATATTATAAGTCCCGAAGGATGTTAAATAACTGAAATCATTCTAAAACTATTGGGTGCCTATTGCCCAAAAATAGCTGCACCGATACACAAAACTTTCGCCACACTAGTTGTGGTTCTGAAAACCTACAAATATTTTAGACCCCAAATCGGAAGACGGATTTATAAGGGAATATATCCCAGAAATCCTATACAGATATCACAATTTCAATTCTGAAGCACCCTATTTATGCGTCCTCATCAAACCTCTGTGCGTTTCTAAGCAACGCCTCAAAAAAGTAAAATCGGTTTAGATCGGACTATATGGGTTATAGTTAAACATAGACCGATACCACAACCACCTATTCCGGCCACAACACACACATATTCATGTTGGTCCACCATACCTTCACCGATTTCTAAATATCAGGGAAAATCGGATTAAAAGAATACGGTTTCGAGAGCCAAGTCCCCCAAATCCGGGATCGGTTTATATGGGGGCTATACCAACACATGGACCGATACACCTTAATTTTCGACACACCCTATTTTTTTGGTCCTTACAAAACTTATAGAGTTTTGAACTTTCGAGAGGAAAATCGGATTGAAACATACGCGTTTTTCTAGAGAGCCCCAGAAATAAAACTGCGAGACGCGTCCTATATGGGCGGCTATACCAAAACATTGGACGATAGGACCACACACCTTATTCTATGGTCTAATTACACATAGGTTCCAATTTTTCAGGCCAAATCGGATAGAATAATTACGGTTTCTTAGAGAACCCCAAGGCCCCCAAATCGGGCGGTCGGGATCCTATTCATGGGGGGCTTTCCACAACATGCGATCCGATATATAGCCGTCTATCGAACTGGACCTGCTGTGGTAGGACAAAAAGAGGCGAGTTTTGCTGCCCATAAAATAACATAGCCACACCATATACCTTTATTCATTGTAAGTAGCTGCAGTTACAACAGACATCCCAGACAGACAGCACGGACATTAGCCCGTATCGCGCGGCCGTCCGTCTCGTTGTCCTTGCTTTTGGCTGTCGTCGTTTAATTTCCTGCGTTCTCCTGGCCACTTTGTATATAGCGTCGGAAATCGATCTATATCGACTGTGCTTCACAAAACGGAAGACAAACTTTATGTACCCCATCACAGTTCTGATCGGCTGGTGTGTGTCATAAAACAAGTATAAAAAGTTACTTATTAAAAATATTTAAAAAACAACAGTAAAAAATTGAAATTGAAAAGCAAACTTCTGTAGGGTTTATAAATAAAGAACATACTACAGCGAGTAAACATTTCTTGAGAGCTCTTTAAATTGTTGCTTCTTAGAACAACTTCGTAATATTTTTTTTTTTGAGCGAATATGGGTATGCCTATCGGTCCATGTTTTCGTATAACCTATGTAGACCGATCTTTGGTTTGAACTTCTTGGGCTTTCTGGCAAACCTTGGATTTTATCCGATTTGGGTCTGAAATATGGTCTGGTCCATCTACCAGGTTATTTTCTGGAGACGATTCTCCGCTTTGGCGTTTCTGGCTTTTGTCGAAACCGTAGTTTTTATCCGATGATGGACCTGAAATTTGGAAATCTGCAGGTACTTTTACGGACTACAAATATGCGCGTACCAAATATTGCGTGAATGTCGGTCATGTTTTGGTATAGCTCCCAGTATTAGACCGATCTCCCGATTTCTCAGAAAACTTAGTTTTTGTCGATTTCCCTGAATTGGAAAGCTCGAGTATTTCTTAGAATTTAAAATTTTTTAAAATTTTAATTCTATAGAATATTTTTTCAAATTTTATTTTCTATAGTAAGACTTGTCAAATTTTATTTCTGTAGAGAAATTTTGTCATAATATTTTTATTTCTATAGAAAATTATGCAAAATTTATTTCTATAGAAAATTTGTAACATATTTTGTATAATTATTGTTTGTGAATTTACGAAGTATTTGGAGTCATATTGTTGTGTAAATTTACCACACAACACAATGATTTCTACCAATTAGCAAACAGTAAAAAATCTACCATTGTGGTAGAATTTTCTACCACTGTGGCAACCGTGATAATTACCCTTCCACTGTTGCGATCGAAAACTTACAAGTTCGATTGGGAGAAATTGTTTTCGTTTTCCATCTTGGCGGTAATTGTTTGAAACATTAATTTCCCAACACTAATTGTAGAGGTGCGTGCAGCGTTGAGCTTTGTTCATGTCTAGGGTGATTGGGCTTAACTTTTTTTTAAAAAACAAACGCATAAAATTTGCAAAATTGCTCAATCGCGTCCTTTATTTGAACGTTAGTATTGGTTCCATGCATTACTTTTTGAAGATAATTTCATTTAAATTTGCGGACGGCTGGGTCTTAGGTGCGTCCATTTCGGAAGGTCCAATTTTGGGGCAACTTTTTCTTGAGCATTTCGGCGGATATAGCCCGAATTTCTTCGGAAATGTTGGTCTTCTACAAAGCTGGAATAGTTGTGGCTTGATGTTCTGTAGAGACTTCTAGCACTTGCTACGTTAGCCCCAAAAAATTAGTCTATAAGGGGCGGTCAATCGCTATGGATTCTTTGGTGGCCACTTACGCGGTCCATTTCTTGAGGATGAATTGTCTCTCCGAAAGTTTTCCTCAAAATGGCCATAGAATCGCGAGCTGGTGGCATGGTAGGCCATCTTGTTGGAACAGCCAATGTCAACCAAGTCGATTCTTCCATTTTTGGCAAAAAAGTTTGTTTAGGCATCCGAACGATAGCGATCGCCATTACCGTAACGTTGCGGTTCCAACAGCATCTTTTGAAAAATTACGTTCCAATGATTCCACCATTCGTACAAACCACACAAACAGTGCATTTTCGGATGCATTGCGGGCCAGTTCTGAACGCTTCTTCGGTTGCTCTTCACTCCAAATGAAGCAATTCTTTGCCTTATTTACGTAGCCATTCAACCAGAAATGAGCCCATCTCGCTGAATCAAAATTTTTGTCGATAAAAAAAGCCGGATCTTTCTGCGGCAATTTTCTGGCCCATTCACTGAAATATCGACGATTGGCAGATCGTTAGTTATTCACGATAGAAATGTCAAAGGCATACTGGTGAGCATCTTTCTCTTTTGTACCATGGTCTGAATTCCACGTGATCTGGCAAATTACTAATGCCATGGAAAATCTCTAACTCAAAAGAATCACCTTTACATAACATATAATTTGATGGCGAAGATTTCCAATTGAATTTTCATTTTCAATTGTGAACATTTATATGCAAGACCTCCCAACTCCGACATTTAAAAAGGCAATGTCATGATTTGAAATTTCAATACCCACATTCATCTCCCCCCAAAACAAAAAAAAAAACGCCACATTCATTTTACAAACAAAAGATTAATGTCGTTATGACGACAATAAATGAAACGAAAACTTTTGTAGATTCTTAATAATGCAAATTACAAGATAATTAAGAAATCCATTAATATTTTGTTATATAATGCCAAGGAACAAATTAAAAAAGGGACCACAGCAGAACATCTTTGGGAAAGCCTGGTCCAGAAGAAAAACACAACAACAACAACAGAGTATAATGCTCACAGGGTCTTGTATTTACAATTGAAATTGAGCCAATGATTGTATCAGTGGATGGAATGAATGGGGAAATGGAATTAAGGAAAATTTCATGGCCTATTGATAATGTTTGTAACAGCGGTAGATTAAATATATTTGAAAATTTGATAAATGAAATCCCCATTCTAATTTTAATATTATTGATCCTAGATTAAAGCCACGTGTCTTTATTTTAACGAAACCGCATCTTTGGCTTGGAATCAATAGCAAAATCCTCAAGGGAAGGTCTAAATCTAAACAGAAGAAACCGATATAGACAAATGGTGTCTTTGGCAATAATGCTCAGGGCCGGTCCACACACATTTTTGTAATCAAAATCTATGTCGCAATTTTAGTCCAAATTCAATAGGTTCTAATGATTTTAGAGGAAATTGGATTAGGTTTGCCTATAAACATTAATGTTTGGAAACACAAATTTTTAAACACATGATTCTTTGGAGTGCAAGCATATAATGTTCATAAAACTAGCATAACATGTTAGGGGAATATATGTATAAGTTGTTAGAACATATTATGTTTGGGACATAAATGTTTGTAAATATAATACTTGCGTCGATGCAAACTCACTAGTTTAAGCGAATTACAGAAATGCAACTCATAAAACATACTATGATGTTGTAGTTAGCCTTGAGCGCATATTGCTAACAGGGGAACGCCGATTATTGAATTAAGGTTGGTGTTGTTGCTTGTTTACTAAAAGTTAACACTTGTTCTATTTTCCTTTTGGTCGGCAATTGATCTGTTACTTTTCTTGGTCCTTACAAACTGTGTGGTCCGCTGTTCGAATCCCCCGTCGGCAAAAGGTAAAATAAAATAAAATAAAATAACCTC
>PGFW01039170.1:8638-19799 GCA_003123925.1 Haematobia irritans | reverse complement strand
AGGATTTGAGGAGGCTGCACTTGCCAGATCTTATGATGTTTTCTTTTCCAAAAAAGTGCTTTGTCTTCATTTGTCTGTGCAGAATACACATTTTTAAAATGTTACCAGCAACCTAAAAAAAATCGTTCATTTCAGCGGGCAGAAAAGAATTCAAAGGAACAAAGAGGACAATCGCAGCACTTTAGATTCTTTCCTCTGGTGCTGCAATGTGCGCACTTGTCTCTATATGCGTGGCGCTAATTTTAACAAGAAATAATGTTCGACAAGCCTTTTTCGCACTTTTTGGCCTGTTTTTTAGAGAAGAACTAAAAAGTACATATTCCGGGCAAAAATCAAAAAGTGCGGGATTTTATAGCAAGAACGAAATGTCATTTTTAGAACTAAAATATTTAAGGCTATTGTGATATCATAGTTGTGAACTTTTTCGATTATTTTGGTTCTTTAATCGCGAAACTATAAAAGATCTGAAGATCAGAAATATTCGATGTGTTGAAACGCAAGATGAAAAAAAGTTAAATAATGCATTCCCCATCCCACCCCACTATAATGAATAATAATTATAGAAACGTGAGCAGCAACATGCAAAAAAGGTGGCACATAAATTGTAAGAAAAACTGGCTGCAAAATTGTCACACAAGTATTATCACTTAAAAATATGAAAAAATTAAGATGCACCACCGAAAGCTAGCACTAAGAAGGGTGATACGGGTACAACAAGATTTGGTCAAGGGGAAACGCGTGTACTCGGTGAGAATATCGTTTATTTAAAAATCAAATTAAATTATCTTTTTCAGTTCAATTAGTAATAAAATTCAGGAAAAATATTCAGTTAGGCTTTCGCTTTTCCAAATCCGAATTGCGGGCTCAAACACTCGACACGCTGCCATCAGATTTTGTACGAGGCCACCTGTCCACCTGCTTCGCCGCAAGAAAGCCAGTTTGCCTTTTGAAGCTAACTGCTCGTCCTTAGCAGTTTTTTTTTGTCTTCTTTAGGCTTCCCGCTTGACAATAGCCCAGTATTTCTCAATTGGGCGAAGCTCTGGCGTGTTGGAGGGGTTTCTTGTCCTTGGGATACGCACCTGCACGATTGTTGCGGCATTACCACTTCCATGGCCTTTTTACCGTAGATGGCAAGATTGCAAATGGCCAAAACGAGTAACGAACAACGCGTGTTTCTTACAGGAAGGCAGCAGACGTTTATTCAAACACTCTTTCACGTAAATTTCTTGTTGAAAGTCCGCGGGAGCTAATGAAAATTGCTGCTTTTCAAGGGCCACAGGTACAGATGGCTTGCCCAACCAGATATTTCTTTGCGAACTTGACAGTTTATGTGCTTGAAAATATCTGCCTCCGTTCCCTTGCCTTTCTTGCCGTATAGAACTCGATGTCCCGGAGGCTGCTTGTGTCGCTTGACATGAGGTTTCGTCGTCCATTAACCACTGCAGTCAAACTTCGTCACCGTCGTCGTGTACAGGCTCCGGGATCGCGCTTTGGCCGTCGTATTTTGTTTATCATCGCGAATTTGGAGTCAGTAACAACCTTCTTGTAAGTCGATAGTCGGGTCGTTTTTTGGCTGCGATGCACGGTTGTAGACGATACGCCCAGCTTATTTTGGCGCGGCATCTCGAGAGAGAGGTTAGGGTTTCGCTTGCACCTACCGGCAACTCTCTTTGTCGTCTCAGCGGCTTCCGTTTTCGATTTCCCCCGATCCAGACTTCCTGGCTGGTCGACAAACGTTCCCCGAAACACTTTTAATTACATTTTGTAATGGTTGATGTTTGCAACTTTTAAGCCGATTTTGGCCAGCTTTGCGTGCGAGTAGCTCGGATTTTCGCGGATGCGCGAGCAAAATTTTGATACGCTGCTCTTTCTTGCTTGGACGGCATTTTTGACACTGAATGAACGTGAATCCAAAAATCAAAATAGGGAGCAACAGTTCTACACACACAGCACACGCTTCAGAATGAGAGGTTTTCAAGGTTTTTTTTAAATAGCAGAGTTTTGAAAGAAATACGTCTAAGTTATATTGACACCCAAATTTGACCGTATCACCCTTTACTATTAAAAAATATTTACGTGATATATAAAAGATTACACGCAAAATATTAAGGGCAAATTTCTTAAGATATGAGAATTTTCAGTTAAAATAAAATAAAAAAATAAAATTTAATTTTTAATTTGCATCCAAGGCTCCGTTTAAGTCCTATGGTCTTGAACTAAGGCAAATTTTCCTTTAAATTAAAGCAAACTATTTTTGATTTCAAGAATTAGAAAACATTTTAACTTTTGATCGTATCCGTTATAATTGGATTTTAACACGGCTTTATTTGTAGGTAAAAAAGTTTTATTAATATCCACAAAAAGAGAAATGAACAATTTGATATAATGAGATTTCGTATCCTAATTTTAATTTTTTTGAATCGCTACGGTTTATGTTTAAGGTAGTTAGGTGGCAGGCCCGCATGTATCACGCTCACTTTAGACTATTCAGTCCATTTGTGATACACATTGGTACTTCTCTTCTTATTCACTGAGTGCTGCCGCGATTCCATGTAAAGGGCTCAATGACAGGACCTCCTTTTTATACGGGCCGAGTCCGACGGCGTTTCCAACATTGCAGTGAAAACCACGTAAGAGGAAGCTTTTAAAACACCTCAGAAATGTCACCCGCATTAAAGATTTTAAAGTCAGGGGATAGATAGCTAAGAAAAATGACTTTATTTTAAAGACTGAGCCGCATCTTTGCTCGGAATGCATACAAATCCCTAAAAGGGTAGGTCCAAAAACGTGCGATGCCAAGCAAACTTTGTTTGCGTGTAATTTATTTTGAAAAGCATATAATGATTATTCTATGATTATATTAGGTTAGGAATAGGGTTGCCCATGTTTGCATGGCACACTTAGATTCTTCAGGCCAGTTTGTGATACCACAGTGGTGAACTTTCGATTATTTTATTCTCTAATCGCGAATTAAAAGGCAATTGTCGTACTTTATGAGATCTGAAAGATCAAATATTTCGATGTGTTAGAAACGCAATGAATAAGTTAATATGCTTCCCATCCCACCCCACAAATATGATAATAATTCACAGAAAGTAGCACAACATACAAAAAAGGTGGCACATAAATTGTCAAAAAAAATGGCTCAAATTGTCATAGCAAGTATTATCACTTAAAAATATGAAAATTTTCCACGCAAAGCTATACTATGGAACATTGCCTTTATAAAGGGTGATTCTTTTGAGGTTAGGATTTTTCATGCATTAGTATTTGACAGATCACGTGGGATTATCAGAGCAGGTGTCAAAGAGAAAGATGCTCAGTATGCTTTGACATTTCATCATGAATAGACGAACGATCTGCCACAACGTCGAATTTTCAGTGAAATGGGCCCTAGACAAGTTGGCTGAAAGTCCGCTTTTTTATCGAAACAAATTTTGTTCAGCGATGAGGCTCATTTTCTGGTTGAGTGGCTACGTAAATAAGCAAAAATTGGCCGCTTTGGAGTGAAGAGCAACCAGAAGCGTTCAAGAACTGCCCATGCATCCCGAAAAATGCCACTTTGTTTGGTGTGGTTTGTACGCTGGTGGAATCATTGGACGGCGTATTTTTTCAGATGCTGTTGGACGCAACGTTACGGTGAATGGCGATCGCTTATCGTTCGATGCTAACAAACTTTTTGTTGCAAAAATGGAAGAACTGAACTTGTTGACATGTGGTTTCAACAGATGGCGCCTACATGCCACACAGCTTCGCGATTCTATGGCCATTTTGAGGGAAAACTTCGGAGAACAATTCAATTCAAGAAATGGAACCGGTAAGTTGGCCACCAAGATCATGCGTTTGACGCCTTTAGACATTTTTGTGGGGCTACGTCCAAGGTTCTAAAGTCTACAGAAATAAGCCAGCAGCTATTCCCGCTTTGGAAGACAAACATTTCCGAAGAAATTCGGGCTAATTTTCCGGCGAAATGCTCGAAAAAAGTTTGCCCAAAATTGGACTTTCGAATGGACCACCTAAGACGAGCCGGCGGTCAACATTTTAAAATGAAATTATCTTTCAAAAAGTAAAATGTCAATGGACGCAATCTAACGTTTCAAAATAAAGAACCGATGAGATTTTGCAATTTATGCGTTTTTTTTTTTTTTAAGAAAAAAAGTTAGTAAAGCTCTAACAAATCACCCTTTACTTCACAAACTCTAGCTATGAAAATTGTCCAAACTGTCTCAGCTTTCTATGGCAGCTCTTTGATGATCTATGATACTGGAAGATGCTTCAGAAAACTAAGCAAATAGGCTTAAAATAACTTCCTTAAAAAACTTCTCCTGAATTCTCTCACGGACTTATTTGCTTCTTTCGCTCTTTTGCCATTCTTTACGCTCGAAAAATTACTTAAATATTCTCTTGAATGATTAACGAAAAAATCGTTCGCCTTGTGAATTCTTAAAATTCATTTTGATTGCTTTTGTCACTTAACGCAATGGCACTTCAGCTGATATTTTCCTCCAAGACATTGCTTTTTGATAATTCCTTAATTTATGAATATATTGATTATTCGCATTTTTATTGCTTCTGTATGTTGCCCCTCTGCGAATGAGTTTGTTTGCGCACAGCATTTGTAAATGGGGGGGTTAGAGGTTGGATTGGGGGTTCGTTTGGGCATTGAACATTGGCGGAAATGGAATTTAATTTTGAAATCCCTCAATACGATGGGAATTGGATATTTCATCTAACCCCAAAAGTAATATTTCCTGGCCATTGTGGGGGCTTAAGTTAACAGCCAACTTCGTTTTGTTGTTCTGCCATGCGTGAGGGCAAAGCGATCCTTAACTCAATTTTTTGTGGTGGTCTTTTATTGCATCAGCTTAAATGGGAATGTACGATGACGATGATGAAAGAATAAGATAAAGATGATGATGATGATAAGCGATTGTGATGTATGGTTTGGTGACGGGGCAAAGTTCTATATTTTCAGGATGTGCTTTTATTTGGTTTTCTCAAAGTTTTTCTTCTTCAAGGGATTTTTCGGGCAACAACAAAATTCCAATTAAACTTAAGAATAGTTTTATTTGAAGCAATGAATACAACAGACAAAACAACAAAAACAAGGCAATTGTTAATTAGAAAAATAGTTTTATAAAAGAAAACTCTCAATAGCACATTACAGGATACACATTTATATACAAGTTATTCGCACATTAGGTGGAATGCTTTATCATGGCTGACATTAAGGGTGATAGCGGTCAAAATTTGGTCAAAATATAACTTGAACGTATTTCTTTCACGATTTTGCCAAAAACCTGAAACACCCCTCATTTTGAAGGTGTGTGTGTGTGTAGAATGCTTGCTCGCTATTTTGATTTTGGAATTCACGTGCTTTAGGTTGTCAAAATAACGTCCAAGGCAGAAGAAGCAGCGTATCAAAATTTTGCTCGCGCGCTCGCGAAAATCCGAGGCTAGACTTCGCCACGCCAAAGCTGGCAATAATCGGGCTAAAAAGTTACAACTGTAATTAAACGTGTTTTTTGGGGAACGTTTGTCGCAGGCCAGGAAGTCTGGATCGGGGGGAAATCGAAAACCGAAGCCGCTGAGACGCCCAAAAGAGAGTTGCCGTAGTTTCAAGGCGAAACCCTCACCTCTCTCTCCCGAGAATGCGCAAATTAAGCTGGATGTATCGTCAAAGGCGTATTCGGGGGGGGATGAGGGGGATCAAAACCACCCCCGAAATGAATGATATTTGTATATAAATAAATATATATTTTTAGATGGCAATAGAAATAATGCTTATCGAAGATTGTTGAAGAAAAGGCTGGAGGTTTTTTTTTTGAAAAACGCTTACCTATAAACTTGCACAATCATAGAATACTAGTTGACCCCAATCCCGTCAAACACGGTCCGAAAAAAAACAAATTGTTTTTGTTCTCGCAGCCACAATGTTCATTTTTTGGAAAAAGTCTTTCTGTGCTTTTTTATTTGTGTTTTGTTGTTCTTTTTTGTGAAGCATGACGCGCCGCCCCGCGCTTTGCTTTGGCCATAGCAATAACTACGAAAACAGCCAAACGCACATGTGTAAATGAAATGGCGGGCAAAACCTGCCCGAAAAGAACCTGCCTAATTCGAGCGATGGAAGCAGGTTGAGAGTGCAATAAAGAGATATTTCCAAAAGTGCCAATATTCTTTTAAAAATTTTTTGGTCACTTTGCCAGTTACTCAGGGATGGAAAATACATTTTTAAGAAAGTAGCAAAAAATGTATTTTTTGAAAATTTTTACTAAAATTTCAACCAAATTTCACTGAAATTAATATCAAGAGACTAAATTTTAAAGAAAATAAAATTTTCCAGCAAAATTTTCTTATTATAGAAGTAAATTTGCAAAATTTTCTACTTTGAGATAAAGATTGTTGGCAAAAATTCTTAGAAGAAAAAATACTGTTGAAATTTTTTCTAAAGGAAAATGAAACATTTTTGGAAAGAAATTTTCTATAGAAATAGAATTTTGATAAAATTTTCATATTAAATAAAATTTTTGACAAATTTTCTATAAATACAATATAAATTCTATGAAATATTTTGGCTAAAATTCTATAGTAGAATAAATTTGAACAGCATTTTCTAACGGCGAAATATAAAATCGATAATATAGGATCGCATTCTTTTTTCGACAAACATTCTTGAAGTTCAATAAAATCCTGTTTTTTGACTATGTCCTTTTACAAAATCAAGATTTTCTTCCCACATGAACATGGTCTGTTTGCCATATTGTAAAAGACTATTAGCAATAAGGTTGATAGAGACTTTCTCAATATTAAATATTGTAGTCAAAGCTTATTTGTAGCCCAATAAATCTGATATCGACTAAAAAATGTCTAACAAAAGGGTACTAAATCATTGCGGGGGTACTACCGGTACTGACCGGGGTGAAAAAGTATTGAAAAAAGTACTATAGTACTGCCATTTCCAATCCCTGCAGTTCTACGTAATGCATCCGAATTTCCATTTTCAACAATGAAAGAGATTTTAAAAGACGGTATCTTTAGAAATTCACTAGAGCGCAGAGTAAGCCTCATGGATTGGCATTAATGTCGTTCATCGCCGAATAAATTGTGCCGAATGAGCAAGTCATTGATTTATTTTTGCTGCCCAAAAAGCCGCGTCGGCTCAATTTAATATTATAACAAGTAAATAAAAGTCTAAAGTTCGGCGGCCCGGGGACTATATTATACCTTCACCCACTATGTAGGCATAAATTTTGTGTTACCATCTCAACTAACTTACATTTGCTGAGAAGCTATATAAAGGAGACAATTTTTACTCTCTGCAAAATCTCTAGAATTAACAATTAAAAATCGCTAACGCTATCCAGTTTAATTGGGGAAACTTCGCATTGAAAATGGGTCCTAAAATGTGTACAGTCTACCATATTTCCCCAACTCTGTGTAACGTATATATTGGAGCTACATATATATAATCTGAACCGATCTTGACTAAATTTGACATATATAGTTAGAACAATAATTCTGCTATCTATGCGAAATTTTACGTAAATGGGAGTATAACTTTGGCCCCACTGGTCATAAGAGTGCAAATCGGAAGGAAAGATAATATATGGGAGGCCATATCTAAATTGAACCGATTTAAAAAAATTTGGCACAAACTAACGCGATACTACTAAACGTACTCCTTGTGCGAAATTGAAAGGCAATCAGCGGCAAAACCTGGATTTTGAGGGCCATATAAGTTCAAATCGGACGAAAAGATATATATGTGACTATATCTAAAATCTGAACGCGATTTTGACACCATATTTGCACATACAATAGTATCATTCTAAAAGTAACGCTTGTGGCAAAATTTGAAGTAAGTCAGGGCAAAACTCTACTTTTGAGACGCATTATACAGTCCAAATCGGCGAAAGATATATATGTGAGCTTATATCTAAAATCTGAAACCGATTTACAAACCAAAATTTGGCACACTTAAGCGATACTAATAAACGTAGCCCCTTGTGCAAAATTTGAAAGGCAAATCACGGCAAGCTCTGGCTTTTGTGGCCATAATAAGTTCAAATCGGACGAAAGATAATATATGGGAGCTATATCTAAAATTTAAAGCCGATTTCAATTCAAATTTACCAGCATTGGTAGAATTGTCAAATGATTGCAAAAAATTTCATCGAAGATCGGTAAGAAACGTTGGCCTCTGTGGTCTTATAGTCTAAATCGGACGAAAGATATTATATGGAAGCTATATCTAATCTGAACCGATTTGGCTTATATTTTGCAAGATTTTCGAGATTCATAAAATATTTGATGTACGATATCTCAAGAAAGATCGGTTTGATAAACCGCCTAATATGACCAAAATCGGGGATAAATATATATGGCATTGCTATATCTAAATCTTGAACCGATTTTTTCCAAACCGATTCTGTCCAAGAATCGCCCTATGCAACATTTTGAAGACGATCGGACTTAAATTGCGAGCTGTACTTGTGGCATAAAATTACAATATACGACAGACGGACGGACTAGACAGACAGACAGACGGACCATCGCCTAAATCGAGCTCAGAATTTTAATTCTAAACCGATCGGTATACTAAAAAGTGGTTCTATGATCACTATTTGCTTGCGTTACATACCAAATGCACAGACTTATTATAACCTGTACCACAGTAAGCTGGTGACAGGTATAAAAATAGTGTAACATAACCTTATGCATAAATAAACATTTTCTACACATGCGATTAATATGAATATTTTTTTTTTTAAGTTGAACCCCCCGAAGTTAAAATCCTGGCTACGGCCTTGTGTATCGTCTACAAAACCGTGGCATCGAGGACCAAAAAACGAGCCGGATATCGACTACAAGAAAGGTAGTGAAACTCAAATCGCAATGATAAGCAAAAATCGACGGCCAAAGCGCGATCCCGGCAGGCTGGTACACGAACGATGGTGACGAAGTTGACTGCGTGGTATATGGACGACGAACACCTACATAAGAGCCGACACAAGCAGACTTCGCGGGACAGGAGTTTTATAGCGCGAAAAGGAAGGGGAAATTTACGTGAAAGAGTGTTTTGAATACAACATTGCTGCCTTTCCTCGAAGAAACACGGTTGTTCGTACTGTTTTGGGACGATTTGGCATCTGCTATTACGGTAAAAAGGCCATGGAGTGGTACGGCCGTCCACACGTGCAGGTGGTTCCACGGACAATGAACCCTCCAACACGCCACAGAGCTCCGCTCCAACTTGAGAAATACTGGGGCTTATTGTCAAGCGGTAAACCTAAAAGAAGACCAAAAAAAACTGCTAAGCGAGCAGGGCAGTTCAAGGCAAACTGGCTTTCTGCGGGGAAGAAGGTGGACATGGTGCTGTACAAAATCTGATGGCTAGTGTCAAGGCAATGAGGCCCGGCAATTCGGATTTGGAAAAGCGAAAGCCTAACTGATATTTTTCCTGAATTTTTATACTAATTGAACTTGAAAAAGAAATTTAATTTGATTTTTAAATAAACGATTTCACCGATTTTCAAGCGTATTTCCCTTGACCAATATTTTGCATCGTATCACGCCTTTATAATCCTAATAAACTCGCTCCATGGGCATCGTCTTTGTAGTGGCTTTCTTTAGAGATTTTTCGTCATTTAACTTTGACAGATACACATCTTTGATGTTTACCCTCTAAATTTTACGCTCAAAAAAAATGAAATACTGTGATCCAAAGATTTCGACCTTGCTTTCTTTGTTTTTGCGCGTCCAGTGTAACCATCCATCGTGCTGAACTCTAACAAATTGACGATACCTGCTAAAATCTATCCTCCTTCTCTCGGGGTATATTACCGCCTCGGAACCGCTTTCCGCGATTACTCTGAGTTGGACCCTAAGTGATCGTCTCGCTTATTTAGTCTGCAATCCAAACTAAAGCCTTACAGTTACTCTTTCTCGCGCCGTGTCCATTGTCAACAGTTTTTCTGCGGAGAAAATATGTCTCAAAACGCCTTAGCTCGCAGTTACTCTCCATTTGTAGCAGAGAACTGCAACCGGTGGTATTTTTTTATCACCCGGTATTACTCCCAAAAAACGCCGGCAATGAGTATAACAACAAATCACTGCTTGAGTACCACTAAATAGGAATTTTTAATTTTCAACTGGAAATACGATTAAAAAACTAGTACACCGGATAGTACTGATGTACCGGGTGTATTCTCTGCTTGATACCGTCTTATGGATTATATTTTTCTGAGAGACATGTCCAATAGAAACCTTATGCGGTGTCCACTGTTCTGCCCATCGGCTATATCTAAAGAATTTATGCTCAGCATCACCCATCACCTTCGTAAATAAAGTTATCTGAATTGCATTTCGCTATTGATTGGAAGTAGCCTTGACCAGACAGCACCTGAGTCAGGTAAAACGTTAGTTCCCTATATATTCTCTCTCGCCATAACTGTATGTCGGTTATAAGTCGGCGTGTCCGTCTGCCCCTTGCCTCGATCCTGCCATTTATCTCTGATCTCTTTTTGGATGTTCGCTATCAAGTCTGTCGCGCCTTGTTGTTTGACCAATAGCCTGGAGATCTATTGCCATCGTTTCTGCTATTACTAAAGCGGCCTTCTCTGATACTGTTCGATATGCTGAAGTGATTCTAAGAGCTGCCATTCTCTCTACAGAAAGCATCTTTTTCGATCTAGTTCATCTAGTGCCTTGTTTGCATTATCATGTCGTCAGCCCTTTCATTTATCTCTGGTTTATTGTTGGATGTTCGCTATCAAGTCTGCCGCGCCTTGTTGTTTGACCAATAGCCTGGAGATCTATTGCTATCGTTTCTGCTATTACTAAAGCGGTCTTCCCGGATACTGTTCGGTATACTGAAGTGATTCTCAGAGCTGCCGTTCAATGTAGTGAAAACATTTTTTTCGATCTAATTCGACTTTGTAAGGTCGACACCCATATCTCACATCTATGGAGGAGTATATTGTAAGTCATCTCATGAGTATCCATTTTCTGCTTAGAAAATGGCTTATGTATATGTATACCATCAGACTGTTCAGTTGCGATGTTATTATACCAGTTTTTTTCCTTTGCGTTTTCTGCCTGGAATACGTTAGTTTTGGGACAAGCCTCTAGGGTGTCTGCTCAACTTAGGCTGTTGAAAGCG
>PGFW01039165.1:24709-36171 GCA_003123925.1 Haematobia irritans | reverse complement strand
CGGAATTTATGTTCAATAAAGAAATAAAAAATTAATCAAATTAAATAAAAGATTAAATTAAATTAATTTGTATTAAAGTAAATAAAAACACAAAAATATAAATTTAAGATAAATTAAATTAAACTAAAATTATGTAAATGTAAATTTATTTCATTTTTTATATTAAATTAAATCAAGTCACAATAAATTGAGCTAAATTTAAGCTAATCAATTTATTATTTATTTAAATCACAAATAAAAATATCATCAAAATATATCCAATTAAAAAGTTGATTGAAACTCAAAACTTAATCAGTTAATAAATTAAGGTTTTTTTAGTCCACTTAAAAAGTAAAAAGTCAATGGAGAAAATTTAATAAAATAACAAAATATTTGCACTCAAATTTTAATTGAAAAAGTTGCCTGACATTAAATTTGGATTAAACACCAAGACAAGATATATTTCTAATCGAAAAACACACTAGAAAGGGCGAAAGCATACGCATTTTTTAATTGAATAAATCGAAAAAAATTGAATAAAACAAAATCATTGTCACAATTAAACCATTAATTCAGTTTTATGATCAGCATAAATTTAATTAAATTTTTAATTAAAATATAAATGAGTATGTTTTTAATAAATATGAAAAAAGAGTTGTAATTAGTAATTTCAACCAAATTTGACAAATAATTTCGGCTCATATTACAAAATGTGCAAAACATTTTTTCGCAATTCCTCATTAGCTCATAATCTTTGAGGTAGCATAGCCCAGCAAAAAAATTGGCAGTTGTTCCACAAAAACTTCTTTTTAAGAGCATATGAATTCTTGTTTACATTTGCAAGTGGATGAATGTCCTGTTAGGAAAATATTTCTCTGAAGCATTACCAAAATCAAAATTATAAGCATAGTTATAAATAACAAAAAAATGTATTTGCTACGTGGTAGTACTCATGAAAATCTCATATATGGTAACCGAAAGCGTTCGCTGATTGTATATAATTATTCACAAGCTTACGGTATTGCTAAGAGTATGTAATAAATTCTCTTTGTACTTACCCAGTTTTTGCTGGGTATAAATACCATCATAAATCATTTGCACAAATACTATTATGTTTATTTTTCATATTAAAATTGTTCTCACACGAATAACCATTACTCAATGGTTTGTGAAAAATTCTGCAATGTTTGTTAAGTTCCATCCGCAAAAGAGGGAAGAATGCAAATTAAGTGTTCTATTTTTATGCCATAGTTTAATTCACATACTTTAATGGTATATTTATTCCGTTCTTCCTTATGGAATATAATATTCCTTTTTTTTTGCTATTTTATTCACGTATAGCTCTTTTCTTCTTGTTTTCTCTTCTCCCTTTCCATACATTATTGCCAGCCATCAATCGCCAGTCCACCTAAGCTGAACACCAAACAAACAAAAACACCAGCACACGAGCCACCGCGACTCATCCGTTACATGACACATATAAACTCTCAAGTGTCATAACCATACGTATTATGTCCACAAATGTCTGAATAAAATTCAAATGTGTATAAGAGACAGGATCAACTACTATTTTCGTAGAGAAATTACACAGAAAATTTTTTTTCTGATTGAATAATCACGAAATTAATCACTGTTTTATTTATTTTGTATCACGAAAACTATAGTATTAATCACAGAATTAATTTGTAATAAACAAATATAATGAATTAAAAATAATTAATTTCGTATTGCACTTTCAATTAATTTTTTAATTGGTTTCATTAGGAATTTTATAGATTTTGATACGAAAAACTCAATAAAATGTTTAATTCAAGCAATGAATTATTTATTGTAAAGGGTGGTTACAATTTCAAGGGCCGATGTTGATTTTGAATAAAACACAAACTATTTAGGGAAATTCTTGTAATTTTATTTTTGTTATTGATATAATTCCCAGCAAAAACTCTCATTACCCGGATTAATCTTGTAGGGTAACGCGTTTTTAAAAAATAATAACCAACATTATTAATTTGGCATCGTCGGATTACATTTACATTACGCATGTCCTAAGGAGGAACAGTACTTTTCTCCCCAGGCATACTTTCGGCCATGAAATAAGTAGTGCTTTTAAAGCAGTTAATAACATAATATGTAATCACTTATTCGTTAGATCACCAAAGCTTGTAAATAAGGCCAAATATTTTCTCAAGAGCAACCAAATCACGAAAATATTGATTTCCTATCGCGATTACATCATGGATCAAAATTTATGGCGCTAAGTAATGTGTAATTAGGAGCACTACACCAAGAAAAAAGTGACCTTCGAAACTAAAGGAAAAAAATTATTCATCCATTTAGGAATTAAGCCATTTTATTTGCATTAAGTTAAATTACACTGTTTACACTGAAAATGACACTTGTTGAGAGCCGACCTTTTTATGTTTTTGATTCTGCTAAATTCGTTTTTGAGATTATCCTGTTATTTTATTATTTTTTCGCTCTTTTTCTCTGCTAAACAAATTATATCTCGATGTTAAAAATGTCCGAATTATATCGTTGTTGTACTTAAATGAAAAGGTATTAGCATGGGACCGAATAATCAGGGTATAATTTGTGTATCTGTGATAAGTTAAGTGGTTTAAAAATTTTCCGATGCGAAAAGCCAAATTTTCAAAAAATGCAAAGGACCTTTTCCGCCAGAAAAGTATAAACACATATTGAAAAACGTCTTGGAAGAAGTCACTGACTCGTATAGATTGATTACTCTACGTAAGTAATAGATCAACTAGAAGAAAATCGACCGAAAAATGTCGTTCCATAAAAAAAAAAAATTAAGTTTTTTTCGAATTCAGCAGATCAAAATACATAAGAAAATTTGCCTTTCATTAAGTGTACATGAATTTTTTATTTTTTTTGTAAACTAGTGTTATTGTGTGAAAATAATAAAATTTAGTTGCTCAGTAAAAAAATCTAACTGAAGCAGTTAGGAATAGTCATTAACTACCACAACAAGAATCTTCACGAAAATTTTTTCCAATTTTAAATTTTATTTGAGTTTTAAAAAAATATTCAATTAAAAAATTTAATTTATTCAACAAATTTTTTAATTGAAATAAAATCAATCACAAAAAATAATAGATCAATTAATTATCTTACATAATAACATTTCTGTGATCAATTGAAAAATTATTGTATCAATTTTAATTTTTCGTGATTGAATCACAAAAAATTTATCGGCATTTTACTAATACTGTTTTCTTCGCGGCGGTAACGAATTACTACTGAACAAGAAAACTTTAATCCACTGATTTAAAGCATTCGTAAAAATGAACAAAACCGACAAAAAACTAAAAACCAAATTTTGCTAAAATTCTTATAAAATGATAAAACTCTGACTTCCTTTAATTATAGAAAGCTTATCATTCATAGGATATAACCACTTAGCATAGACAAAAATATTTCAGCTTCATTTCGTACTAAGAAGTATTCAATCCTTTTAAATTCTTATTTTATTAAGCCAACTGCCTTAAAATCTTGAGAATAACTATTCGGAAAATTATTAATGGCATTATATTGATATTTTTGTCATTACAAGTAAGTCATTATAACCTCAACCGCAATGTATGCAACGTGTCAATGGCAGCATTATCCTGGTAAATGCGAATTGTAATGAGAATGTGCGTTACCTAGTTTTTTGTTTGGGTTGGTATTACTTCAATTATGTTATGCAAACACCATATCGGCCCAAAACGCGCCGCGACCTCCGGTGCCACACCTCTCATCCGATGCCGTCCAAATTTTCCAATGACACTAAGGCATAATGGAGGTTCATATGCGTTTAATGTGCGAATTATCTCATCCTTTAGCTCTTGAATTGTTGCTGACTTATTCAGAGTACACTTTTCTTTCAAATAAACCCCAAAGAAAAAAGTCCAACGTTGGTTCAAAAATCACATGATCTTGGGCGGCCAATTGAACATCGCCACTTACGTTGAGATAACACGATTGCGCAAAAAAAAACCATTGTTTCGTTTGCTATGTGGCAAGTGTCCGTCCTTGCGAAACCACATATCGTACCACATCCATATCTTCCAAATTCGGGCCATAACAAAGTTCGTTTATTCATCTCACGATAGCGAACACCATCACAGTAACTGCCTGACCGGCCTCATTTTGGGAAAAAATACGGGCCCGATTGATGCCACTCCATAAAAACCAACCCAACAGTCATCTTTGTGAGTGCATTGCGTTTTTCGACATCACTCTTGGATTCTCATTCGCCCAAAAGCGGCCAATTCTGTTTATTTGACGAATCCACTGAGTTGAAAATGTGCCTCATAACTGAAGATGATTTTCTTTCGAAAATTATGATCACTCCACTGTTCCCATTTCATTTCTTAGATATAGCTCCATATAGATAGATTCACCCGTATGACCACCGGATTTGTCAAAATTTAACTCCTATTAACTTGTTGCACAAGAGCGTACAGCTTTAAAAATTGAGCTATGTGTATCAGGTTTATGCAAAATTCGTTATTCATATGTTCCTCCAAATACTGCCAAAATACCCACATTTTCTTTTCTAAAATTAGTCACTGCCAAAAATAAAGCTTGTAAATACTGCACTAAAATTTTTTCTCAATTGCCTCTGATACAATAACAGAGTTGAGGTTGATAAGTCCCGGTCTAACAAGAAAACCACATTTTTTTTTGTCAAAATTCATTTTTATTTATTCAAGAATAGCTCCCTTCAGAGCGATTACAACGATTAATAACGAGCCTTCCAATTCTTTTTGATTACCTTTTTTTTGTAGTACTCCTTCTATCTTGCCTCAAAATAGGCCTCAGTTTTGGCGATCACCTTCTTCATTGAACCAATTTTTTTCCCTGTGACCATCCTTTTGAGGTCTGAGAACAACGAAAAGTCGGCTGGGAGGCCGGATCTGCGAAGAATACGTGATGGGTGGCGGAAGCATATTCGAGCCCAATTTCATGAATTTTTGCAACGTTCTCATGATTGTCGCACGGTTGCGTTGTCTTTGTGGAAACAACACTTTTTTTCTTCTTTATCATGGGAGCCGGTTTAGCCCGCCGATTTCGACTTCAACACGCTCAATAACGCCCATAATAATAGTCATGTTTTGATGGTTTCTTTCCTTTCTTCAAGATAATCGATAAAAATTTATTCCAATGCGATCCCAAACGAGGCCATACTTTGCAGCGCGACTTTTGGGTCCTTTCACGCTTCGGAGACGCGTTCACGGTCGCTGTCCACTCAGCCGACATGTCGATTTGGACTCAGGAGTGTAGTGATGGAGCCATGTTTCATCCATTGTCACATATCGAACGGAAATAAAACTCGCGGTGTATTACGAGTTAAACACCGACTCAGAATTCATCACACCGTTGTTGTTTTGGTCAAATGTGAGCTCGCGCGGCACCATTTTTGCACAGAGCTTTCCGCATATTCCAATATTGATGAATGATAGACCAACACGTTCCTTCTAGAATATCTTAAGGCCTCTGCTAATCTCGATCAACTTTCCATTTTTACGGTCATTCAAAATCATTTTGTCAGATTTTTTTTGATGTTTTCGTTGTAAACCACTCTTTCCGGCGTCCACTGCGTCACCGTCCCCCGAGCTCATTTCACCACGCTTGAATTTGCTACAAATCAATTTATTGTATGATTTCCCTGGGACAGGAGTCCCGGAAACTCAATTCATCAAGCCAAGTCTTTTTGCTTCCACCGTATTTTTTTCCCTTCAGGAAATCAGTACAGCATAAAACCTCTCATTACCCCGGTAATCTTGTAGGTAGCCTATTTTAAAATTAATAACCACTTCGTATTAACTTGGCATCGCTTCGGATTAACATTTACATACGCATTGCTAAGAAGGAAAGTACTTCTCCCCAGGGCATACTGTTCGGCCATTAAAATAAGCTTAGTGCATTTAAAGCATATAATCACCTTAATATGTAATGGACTTTATTCGTAGATACACCAAAGTTTGCCAAATAATAGCCACTCTATTGTCTTACAGCCAACCAAATCTCGAAAATATTGATTTTCTATCGCCGAATTACAATGGACTCAAAATATGGCGAGTGATGCATGTAATAGGAGAACTACTTTGAAATAGAACGAATATGTATAAATAAACAAAAAATCTAATAAATAATCTAAATAAGATCTACACGAATTAAATTCACACTTTAATAATATAAATTAAATGTAGGTTGTTTAACGCGAGTGGGAATTCGTTGAATACGTTATAATATATAATATATAATATATATAATTAAAATAATATATTAATATATTATATAATATAATAATAAAAGTGTAATTTTAAGTCTCTTTTTTATAAGGGCAAATGGCATTTAGAATTTAGTTTAAGCGCATTTTGGAAGTTTGTAATGTGAATGAGGTTATAAAAAAGCCATTTATTTAAACATCAATATGATAATGTTCAATTAAAACACCAATTATTATGAAATATGTGTGATTAAAAATTGCTTAACGGTAAAAATTTCAGAATTACCGTTACATTACATATTCTTTTTGATTACCTTAATGGTACCCACATTTATCTCTATTTTATTATTCGTTAACTACAACTGCCTAAAAATTTAGAGAGTAACAATCGAAAAATTACGAGAAGTATTTATTTTTCGTCATTACAAGTTAGTCATTATACTCGCCGCAAATGTAATGCAACGGTAATGGATCAGCCTTTATCCTGGTAATTGTCAATTGTAATGTCAGATGTGGTTTAACCTTAGTTTTTTGCTTGGGTATTTATCAAAACACGAAATTCCTTCTTTCCATTTTTGTTTCAACAATAACAAAAGTTGCTTCACAAAAGACGCTCATATCTCACAAAACGTAAATTGACTCTAACAGACGTAAAATTTTGGCACGAATTAATCTTGAAGCTTGTACTATATAAAAATAATATGCATTTAAATACTGGACACCATCTATGTGTTCAGACCGGTACTTCATCACGCCAACCTTGTTATATATCGATGTGATATATGATATACTCGGCTTTTAGATTTAATATTTTCAGGCATTAGACGATTTAAATCTTGAAGTCTAGAGATTTTTCTAAGAAGTTCTGAAAAATGTTTTGCAAATCGTTAAATATTTTAAAGAAATTAATGGGAATATAAAACACTTTTTGCCACAGTTAGGTTTTAGATTTTACCCAAAAATGCCTAGTCATTTTTACTGTTTGTTAGAATTCTTTGATGTTTTGGTAGTTTCTTTCATACATGCTCTCCAACTAAGAGGGTACTACATAAAGTTTTCTATAGAAATAGAATTTTGACAAAATTATTCTATTAGAAATTAAATAAACGATTTGACCAAAATTTTCATATAAAATAAAAGGGTGACCAACATTTCTTATAGACAATAAAAGGTTGAATAATTTTCCTATAGAAAATAAAATTTGACAAAACAAAATCTATAGAAATAAAATAGTTGACAAAATTGAGAAATTTCTCTCTCTAGAAATTAAAATTTTGACAAAAATTTTCTATAGAAATTAAATTTCTTTGACAAAATTCTATACTAGAAATTGAATTTTGAGAAATTCCTTTCTATAGAAAATAAAATTTTTTGACAAAATTTTCTATAGAAATAAATGTTCACAAAAAGGAACACAATTCAACAATAACGAAACGACAATAACGAAATGAAAAGAAAGAAGAGGAAGCACGCTCACAAATACAACCCAGCCAACTTCATTCAAATCGAACTGATTTGGACGGTGGCAAAGGCCGAAGAGAGATGTATTGTACGGATTTATTTTCGGCCATCGAAGCCGGCTATCATTGTAAAACCTTTTTTTCGAAGGTTCAAGTGTGCGTTTATTGTTGGGTTTTAATAAACTTGCCTGAATTTATTCTGAATAATGGTGATAGTTATTGCTGCAAGTTTAGAGGGATGCTGATGAGCGATGTGGTAATTTCCGAAACGTGCGTCCATCCAACCATTCTTTTGCTCAGTCTGATAGGCTTCGCCCAAATAAATTTGACCAACACATCCTTTCCTCTGTTGGTTAAGCCTACCACTTGTAGTTTACCAGCCAACTGTTATGGTTTTAAGCTTAAATCAAAAAAAAAAAAAAAAAAAACAAACAACAACAATGATAAAGAACAAAAACCAACAATAAACAAAACAAACGAATAGATAAGAAATAAAAATTTTGACAAAACATTCTTCTATAGAAATGAAATTTGAGAAATTTTCTTTAGATATTAATCATTTTTCAACAATTTTCTATTAGAAATAAATATTTTTTGACAAATTTTCATATAGAGAATAAAATTTGAAAATTAATTCTATAAAAATAAAAATTTTGACCAAAAGTTTCTATAGAGATAAAATTTTTTGACCAAAAATTTTCCCATGTAAAATAAAATTTTTCATTTGATAGTTTTTTGGGTAATTTTTCTCAAAATATTGGTAGATTATTTATGGCTCGGTTGCCACTCGAGCCAAAAACCTTTATAAAACTCCCAACAAATGTGAAAGATTTTAGATGGTATCGAAAATATAGATATACAATGTGGTACAGGGTATAGTTAATATAGTCGGCCCCGCTCGACTTCAGACTTTCCTTATTTGCTTTTTTTTAGTGTAGCGTAGGTGAATCCATACATAAAAGATCATAAGAATATGAAATGTTTTACATTTCATTCATATTCAGTTTTGCACTTTCCTATTGTTTTTTATTTTCTTTTTTTATTTTTGGTATTTTTTTTTTGTTAAATGGTTGTTTGTTGTTGCTGCTACCGCTACTGTGGTTGGTAGTATTTTTTGTTTTTGGAATTTTTCTCCCCCACGAATATGGAAAATGAATGCATAATTTACTATTGCAAATGGAAGAGTCATTACGTGCAAAGGCTTTTGATTATTGACTGAGGTAACATTACCTCACGTCTACTAACTATGGGATTTTATGCAGAGAACAAAGTGCTGTATGGGGCAAAAAATAATGTCACAGTTGGATAAGATGAAGAATGAAATGCGTATCAGATTTTCCATATAGTCAAGTGTTTGTTTTTTATATTAAAAAATTCATATAAACTTAAAGTATGGATTTTTTGTTTTTGCCTGATGGAATGAAAGTGATTTTGTGACGAATTTCCTGAAATAATGAAATCATGTAATCCCTTTTGCAAGCATGATCTCATTGACTGCTCAAATAAAGAAACTGATGAGTTATCTTTTGGGACTTGGCAAATGAAATGGAATATCAAAGTAAATCACATCGATTCGGTATGGCGAGTATGTACACTTACAAAAATATTGACCTAATAGTGAAGAGTATGCAATCTCAATTTTAGGGAAATTTGGAGAAATTTCTTTAAAATAAAGAATTTAAAAAAAATATATATAAACGTGTTTGGCCAGGAATTATAACATATATATACCAGGGATGGAAAATGCAGTACTATAGTCGTATATACGTAACTCTTTCTTCAAATAATTATTCACCCGTCAGCTAGCGTAGTAACCCCCGCGATAATTAGTACCTTTTGTGTAGACATTTGAGTCGATTCAGATTAACGGTACAATCCAGCTTCTCGACACACACAATTTTAATATTGTTGAGAAAGTCTTTATCAACTTATTTGCTAATAGTCTTTTACAAATATGGATTTTAAACCATATCAAAACACAATTTCATTGAATTTCGAAGAATGTTTTAGTCGAAAAGAGATGCGAATCTATATTATCGATTTTTTATTTCGGTAAAAATTTGTCACATACTTATTTCTAATAAATTTTGTCAATATTTTTCTAAATAATTTTTTGCAAAATTTTATTTCAAAGTTTTGCAAAATTTTATTTCTAAAGAAATTTTGCAAATTATTTCAATTGAAAAGAAAATTTGTCAAATATTATTTTCTAAATAATTTTGCAAATATTTATTTCTAAAGGAAATTTTTGCAAATTTTATTTCAATTGAAATTTTGTAAATTTTATTTCTATAGGGATTTTTGCAAGAAACACAAATTGCAAAATTTTATTCTATAGAATATTTTGTCAAATCTTAATTTATATAAAAATTTTGTCAAAATTTATTTTTATAGAATTTTTTTTCAAAATTTTATTTCTATAGAAAAATTTGTCAAAATTTTATTTCTATAGAAAATTTTGTTAAAATTTTATTTTCTTTAAAATTTAGTCTAAAGGAGCTCTTGACAATAATCTTCCAGTGTTGAAATTTTATAAAAAGTACCTTTTCCCCCAAAAAAATACCTTTTTTGTACTTTCTTAAAAATTGTATTTTCCATCCCTGATATATATAGGGAATATATTATATACTACCTATACTCGCTTACTTGGGTTTGGGATTGTTCATATTTTAATTTTCTTTCTTTCAGAATTTCTTTTCGATTTGGGATGTGGTTACGAATTAAGCTCATTTTGGCTTTGGAGCTATAGCTTAGGAACACGAGCCAAAAAAGTTTTTCATTAACAATTAAAAATTTCCTTTTTCTGGATTTTTCATACATTCTTTTTAGTTTTTTTTTTCTTCTGGTATCGGAATACAACCCTTTTTCGCTCCTGGCGTTTAGGGGTATGACCATAGGACAAAATAAGTTCTTCACATAAAATTGTCTATGTTTGTACATTTCATAGTTTTTGGCTTTTGGGGTGGCGATCACGCTTCACGGTATGACGCAAGGATCAAAATAAGTACTTGACAAACATTTCTATTTTTGGTGGCGATCACGTATTTACGACGGAAAATGAAGTATCATATAAAAATTTCGGATTTTTTTAGCCGATTTTCAAAGGGATTTTCTTTTTTTTTTTTTTGGTATTCACAGATTAAGCTCATTTTTGCTAAAAGGACGCTATTTAGAAATAGAGCAAATTAAGTTTTTCAGGTAATTTTCAATATAGTTTATAGCGGTGATACTAAATTATTTATAAAAAAATTGATTTTTGTCATGATTTTAATAGAGATATTAGTTTTTTCTTGAGGTGACATGAGTTTAGGCATTTCCCCCTAAGGACTTTTTTGTATAAAATATTTCCATTTTCAACATTTTCATAATATTTTGATTTCTTGGGTTATCGAATTAAGCTCATTTTTGCTTACTTTAGAATTGGACACAATATTTTTTTTGTTAAAAATTAACTCATTTTTGCTCTAGGATGCTTTTCTTTAGGATGTACCAGCAAATTAAATTGTTCATATAATTTTCAAAGATTTCCTAGGGGTGATCATAAGGTATACATAAAGAATTTTGACTTTTCTTTTTTTTTTTCCTATGACTTTTTGGGTTTGATACGAATTAAACCCATTAATGTCCAAAATGAAACTGCCGGACAAAATTTGATGGGCTTTTATTTTTAACTCTGTCTAATAACGTCTAAATAAAAAGATTTAATAAAAAACTAACACCTTTTAGAAAAATGCGTATGACCATGTGGGGACATTGGGCAGAGTATGCTTTGAAATTTCCAAACC
>PGFW01039160.1:0-11283 GCA_003123925.1 Haematobia irritans | reverse complement strand
TGTTTTCATGAAATACTGCATGATTTTTATGAATTGGAATTTTCACAAATATGCATTCCATTCGATGAGGGGTTGAGTGAGGTCGATGTTGTCTCTATACATTACCAATTTAAAATTATGTTGCATCTTGTAAAGCAGCAGGCGTTCTTCTCGAGTATGTGTTTCGCGGTCGCTAGAGATGGGTGTGTGTGTGGTGCAGAGCATTTGGGGATAGCCCTGATGACGAATGTTTGGATGCACTATTGCACTTTCTTATTTGAAGTGATTGGCAATGTTATTACTTTATGTTGTACTAGATTATTGCTAGATTTTTCTCATTTCAAATTGTTTAGTATGTGCAATCATTACTTAATTTATTATCCGGTGGTTTTTTTTTTTATAATTACGAAATATTTCACAAATATTTTTGTTTCTTTGTAATTATCTGGTTTTTGTGTTTTCTATTCTTTTTATTTTTTTTTTTGTATTTGTTTATTCGAGTTTCACATGTTTCACTTATGGTTTCGCATTCTAGACTGATTTCATTCAAATATTTTCCCTTGTTTTGAAGTCCATCTGGAGCATTGTATGGTGGTTCTCATATTTTGTTGTGCCCCATTAATAGGGATGTCGGTAGGTAATAAATTCTAAATGAGAATCTCATGAATATTGTCATACAATTAATTATTATTCCATTAATTGGTCACATTATTCGTACATATAATTGAGAATACCGCTATTTCGAATAAAAAATTTCAAACCTAACCCTAACCATATCAAAAACATTTTTCAATTGGTTAGGTTATTTGAAAATTGTCATTTTCAGTATTTCGCTCTAATCGATTCCCTAATTTCTTTCCAGTCCCGTTTCCCAGCTGGGCCATGTCCCGAATTGCATACCTCTTTTCGCCGATATGGTTTAACTCTTTGTCTAGTAAAAGACCAATTGCAATGACAAAGGTAGTACTCCCAAGGTCTCTTATTATTCCCTACAGTGTCGCTCCTACTTTAACTTTGAGCAGTTCTCCAGTCTTTTTCTCATCTTGGATCAATCCCATTTAGAAATTTTTGCCCCTTTCGACCGTTGCCCTTGGTCCACATCGGCTTTATTGTGTGTCTCCGAGGCCCATCTATTTCAACTCGACCCTTGTTGCCTCTATTTAGCTTTCCATCCTCTAATTTCACTTCTCTAGCACTTACGCGAGTTCATTTGATTTTGCGTTTCCTCTCATTCTGCCTCTTATCGCCAGTTCATTTGTTTTTACATTTCCTCTCATTCTGGCATGTTCCTGTTCCACAGCTGAACCAGAACCCGAATCACCTCTTTGCCGATATGGTTAACACTTTGTCTAGTAAAGGCAGGGCTGTGACAAATGTAGTGTTCCAAGATCTCATCATCCTATAAACATGCCGCCCTCTGTTGCTCCTGCTCGGCACAGATGTGCTCTCAATTTACGTGCTCTGGCAATATTCCTGACTGTCGTCCGACTCTCATTGAGTAATTCTCCAGTCTTTTTCTTATCTAGATCACTACAGAGAATCTTCGCCGCCCTTCGACTGTCTGCATTCGGTCCACATCGCTTTACGTGTCTTCGGAGCCCATTCGTCCAATTAGGTACACGTTGCCTCCATTGGCTTTGCGTTCACTTCTCTATGTGTCCTAGCTATTATCGTCAGTTCATTTGCTTTTACGTTTCCTCTCATTCTGGCATGTTCCTGTTTCCCAGCTGAACCAGGACCCGAATCACCTCTTTTGCGATATGGGTAACACTTTGTCTAGTAAAGCAGGGAGTGACAAATGTAGTGTTCCAAGATCTCATCATACGCCCCTCTGTTGCTCCTGCTCGGCTAGGTTATAAAGTGTCAGTCCGATTAAGATTCACGGCTCAACTTAGACTATTCAGTCCATTGTGATGCCTCGCTAAGATGTGCTCTCAATTTTTACGTGCCCTGCCAATATTCCTGATTGTCGTACTACTCTCCTTGAGCAATTCTAGACTTTTTCTTATCTGCGTCACCCCATAGAGTTTCGTCGCTCTCGATCGTCGCATTGGATCCACATCCACTTTATGTGTCTTCGCGAACCATTCGTCCAACTCGGTCCACGTTGCCTCTATTGGCATTGCGTTCTTTAAGTTCACTTCTTTATGTGTCCTTGCTCTTATCGTCAGTTCATTTGCTTTTACGTTTCCTCTCATTCCGGAATGTTCCTGTTTCCCAGCTGAATCAGGTCCCGAATCACCTTTTTGCCGATATGGTTAACTCTTTGTCTAGTAAAGTCAGCCTTTGAAAAAGTGTTCCAAGGTCTCATTATCCACAAAACTGGCCCTACATGCACCATCTTCTGCTGCTCCCATTCGGCACAGATGTGCTTTCTATTCTAGGTGCCTGGTCATTATTTCGGCGGGTTACTCCTGACAGTCGTTCCTACTTTCTCCTTAGAAGTTCTCCAGCCTTTTCTTATCTAGGTCACACCATTGAATTTTCGTCGCTCTTCGATCGTTTCATTGGTCACATCGCGCTTTATTTGTGTCTCCCAAACCCATTCTTCCAACTCGCGTCTCTGTTACCTCTATTGGCTTGCATTACGACAGTTCACTTACCGTTGCGGCCTAGCTCTTATCGCCAATTTCATTCGGTTTTACATTCCCTCTCATCCGCGCGTGTCCCTTGCCTCCCTGCTTGGGCGCGGCTCCGATTTACCTCTTCGCCGCATGTGGTTTAACTCTTGCCACCATCCTCTTGCTGCTTCTATTCGGCACAGATGTGCACTCTATTCTAGTTGCTCGGTCATTATTCGAACGGTACTCCTGACTGCCGTCCTGCTCTCCTTCAGTAGTTCTCCAGCTCTTCTTCTTATGTGGTATTTCCGTCGTCCTTCCACCGTTGTATTGGCCCACATCGCTTTATGTGTCTTCCAAGCCTATTCGTCCGACTCGGCCCGCGATGTTCTTATTGGCTTTGCATTTCTCTAAGTTCCTATGCGTCTCAACTCTTATCGCCAGTTCATTTTGATTTTACGTTTCCTATCATTCAGGGCATGGCCCGTGTCCCTTGGACTTGTTTAAATTTCTTATGTTCCACTTCCTCCCATTTGATTTCCACAGTGAATATCGACGCGTTGTGTCAGGATTGCCTCTACTACGTTCTCGTATATCAGGTGTGTCACCTTTGGATTCAGGCCCTAGTTGGAGCCTGCCGCTCTTCTGCCACAGTATGCATCATTTTGTAGGCTTTCTCAGTCCTCTCTTTGATATGGCCTCCTCCAATTTCAGTTTCCTTTCTAAGGTTACTCCGAGGTACTTTTTTTTATCAGACACTGGTGTCATCTTGTCAAAAAACTCTGTGCGATATATTCGGAAATTTTTGTCCTTCTAGTGATTAGGCATAATTCTCTCTTCTCTGGGTTAACATTCCGGCCCCTGGGTCTTGCCCAGTTATTTACCATCCTCAAGATCTTCCCTGGTATTATATACATTGTCTTCGTGACAAACGGGTTGAAATTCCTCCTTAGCTTGAATCCTTAATAGGACGCGTAAACCCTGAAAAAATATTGACCTAATATGGAAGATTGTGCAACATAAATTTTAGTACACACAATTTACTCAATATCAAGGACAAATTTCTTTAAAAATAATAAAATTGTAATTAAAAGAAAGTTTTAATTTGTTGCTGTTGCTGTTCCTGTTGCTTCCTGCTCGGCTAGGTTAAAGTGCAGTCCGATTAAGATTCCAGGCTCACTTAGACTATTCAGTCCATTGTGATGCTCGGCTAAGATGTGCTCTCAATTTTACGTGCCCTGCCAATATTCCTGATTGTCGTACTACTCTCCTTGAGCAATTCTCCAGACTTTTTCTTATCTGGGTCACCCCATAGAGTTTCGTCGCTCTTCCGATCGTCGCATGTATCCACATCACTTTATGTGTCTTCGGAAACACCTTCGTCCAACTCGGTCCACGTTGCCTCCTATTGGCATCTTTAAGTTCTTTTAAGTTCACTTCGCTATGTGTCCTAAGCTCTTATCACCAGTCGTTTGCTTTTACGGTTTCCTCTCATTCCGGCCATCTCTCTCTTTTTGTGCCCTGTCGTGTTACACTCCTTGAATAGTTCTCCAGTTTATTTCTTCTGTGGTTCACCCCTTAAAATGTTCGTCGCTTCTCCGAGCGTTGCATTGGTCCACATAATTTTTTTGTGTGTCCCGAGCCCATGCATCCAACTCGATCTACGTTGCCTCTATTGGCTTTGCGTTCTTTAAGTTCACTTTCCGTTTTGTTCTAGCTCTCATCGCCAGTTCATTTGCTTTTTCGTTTCCTCTCATTCCGGCATGTCCCAGTTTTTCTTTGCCGATATGGTTAAATCTTTGTCTAGTAAAGTCAGGGCTGTGACCAAGGTAGTGTTCCAAGGTCTCATAATCCTCAAAACATGCCCTATACGCACCATCCTCTGCTGCTTCTATTCGGCACAGATGTGCACTCTATTCTAGTTGCTCGGTCATTATTCGTCCTGCTCTCCTTCAGTAGCTCTCCAGCCTTCTTATGTGGATATGGTCCCTTGGACTTGTTTAAATTTCTATGTTCCACTTCCTCCCCATTGATTTCCACGTGAATATCGACGCGTTTGTCAGGATTGGCCTTACTACGTTCTCGTATATCAGGTGTGTCACCTTTGGATTCAGGCCCTAGTTGGAGCCTGCCGCTCTTCTGCACAGTACGCATCATCTGTAGGCTTTCTCAGTCCTCTCTTTGATATGGCTCCTCCAATTCAGTTTCCTTTCTAAGGTTACTCCGAGGTACTTTTGGTTACTTTTTTTATATCAGACACTCGGTTCTTCTTGTCAAAATACCCGAAATTCTTTGTCCTCCTTCTTAGTGATTAGGCATAATTTCTAATTTCTCGTCGGCCCCTGGGTCTTGCCCCCAGTTATTTACACATCTCAAGATCTTTCCTGGTATTATATACATCTGTCTTTCGTGACAACGGTTGAATTCCTCCTTAGCTTGAATTCCTTAAGGACGCTAAACCCTGTAGAAACCATACTTGACCTATTATATGGAAGATTGTGACATTCAAATTTTAGTACACACAAATTTCACTCAAATATCCAAGGGACAATTTCTTTTAAAATGAATAATGATAAAGGAAAGTTTGAAATCTATGGTCACAACCATGCAAAATTGGTCACATAACCAACAACCGATCCCCCGATTTAGCTCTGCGGGCTCTAAGATTAAGCAATTTCATTCCGATCCGGCTGAAAGTTTCTACATGGTCCCCGAGTTTAGCTTGGAGCCTTAAAATCCGCTAAAATAGGTCTCTAATCAACTCATTGCACAAATTGGTCATCATCGGTCCTATATTATATATAGCGCCCATAGTAATACCGATCCCCAGGATTTGGCTTGCGGAGCTCTAGAGGAAACAAAATTCATCCGATTCCGGTTGAAATTTGGTACATGGTGGGGTCAGCAATGATCTCTTAAAATCCATGCAAAATTGGTTCCACCATTTTCCCGGGGGCCCAAATCTTATATATCCCCATATAAACCGCATCCCCGATTTCAGCTTGCGGAGCTCTAAGATAAGCAAATTCATTGATCCGGCTGGATTTGGTTATACATTGTGTTGGAATATTGGTCTCTAATAATATTCAAAAATTTGCGTCCACATCGGTCAATAATTATATATAGCTCCCATATTAAAACGATCCCCCGATTCTTATTATATAAATATTATAAGCAAATTTATACCGGACCCGGCTGAAATTTCGTACATTGATGTTAGTTGGTTCTCTAATGACCAATGAAAAATTGGGGCCACAATTGATCCCATATTTCATAATTACATAACCACCCATATAAAACCGGATCACCAGATTTTGGACTATCCGGAGCCTCTTGGAAGACCAAAATTCTTCTGGTTCAGCTGATATTTTGGTCATTGTGTTTAACTATTATGGCCTCGTAACGAAATCATAATTATATGTAGCCCCAAAAAAAACATCCCCCAGATCATGATTTACTCGAGTAGAGCAAATTCATCCGATTCGGTTTGAAAATTTGGTACGTGACGTTAGTATTTGGTAGTCCAACAATTCATCGCAGGAATTGGTTCATATCAGTCATAATTATATATATGCCCCCAGATTTGACCTCCGGTGCCTTTTGGAGAAGCAATTAATTCATCCGATCTGGTTGAAATTTTAGTACGTGTTGATAGTATATGATATTTAAAAACCACTGCCATCGGCAGTCTTTTCGTAGAATGTTTCTACGCAAATCATGGTGCGAGGGTACATAAGATCGTTTATAGGGCCTGGTCCGGAACCTTACCGGGCAGTATTAATACTTGTTAACATTCTTCATATGTTCTAAAATGAACTATTTTTTTACCTATACTTTAAATAATTAGTTAAATCGGCTATCGAATTTATCGTTAATTTCTTTTTTCTATAGGGAACAACCTCGCCATTCCCAATAGATGGGATTTTCCACTCTAGTCGTCGGAATTTTATAATTCTCCATCCGTTTCCCTGTATGCCATATCAATTGTTTACAGATGTGTATTGTTTTTGTTTCGGTCGTCCATTGCGTTTCGGGAGATCTTGTAGCAAACGGAAAGGGGTAACCATCCCTCCTCACTTGGAATTGCTGCAAGTATCTTGCTGGTCTTGTTGCCACTGTTTCTATGGAATAGAATGAAATTGAATCCGCAAGAGAGAGAGAGAGAGGGAGAGCAATGTCATGATGATTATCTATTTTTGTGCTTCTCCAGGACATATAACACATATGCTGGATCGCATGGCAATTCTTTACTCTTTTTAAATTTTTATGAAAATGCTGAGTTTAAGAAAAATTTCCATACAGTATGAAGATGATACGATCGTCGGGACATTTAATTACAAATGGCGAATACAATAACATTGTGGTTGATAATCTAATCCACATAATGCATCACGAATCAAAATGATTTTATGATTTTCGATAAGCACAAAAAATTATTTTATTTTTCTGGAAAGAAAATTTGTTCATAAAAACTCACGTAATAAGTCATTTTTTCAGCGTAAATAACAAGATGAATGCAACTCTTATAAAAGAGGAGTTATGCCGCGTCATAAATAAACTTTTTTAGCGAGTAGTTTTTTATTTTTTTCCTTCAGAATGTAATCCCCTTCACTTTGGAGATTGGACAGCGTCTCATGTTTAGTTTCAAAAGTTTTTCTTTTTTTTATATCACCATAAGATCCTTGAAAGAACTTTTGAGATGAATCTATTGGTAGTATGATTAGTGATAGGTCTCCGTTTACTTCTAACAATGAAAGTTTTTGAGGTAAAATTTCTGGGATACCATTGTTATTTGCGGTCCCTGATTTCCCTTTAAAAAAACAAACTTCACCATAAAATAAAATGTCGTTTGTTTGAAAATTTCGTTTCAGAGGGAAAGAATTTATGTTTTATGTGTATATTATAAAAGCAAAACCATTTATAGTAAATAGTTGGTTTTGAAAATGAACTCAGGAAAAACTCTTTATAGTAAAATAAAAACGAACAATGTTCTGCCTATTTGACGCGAACCAATACTGTTTCTTGTTTAATTCTCCCATAATTATTTGTTTGGCAGACTTTTCGTCTGTGTCTTTTTATCAAGTTCTCTTCAGATTTTTTCACAAACATCTGACTGACCGGAAACCAAAATCTGATGAAACTTTTAAACCAAAGACGCTAAATCACTCACAATAAGTCTTATTCTATATTTGAAGCGTTTTTATTCTTAAATCTAAAGTTTCAATCTTTCAGTTATATTTAAGCACAATTTCTTTAAATCAAAAACGTGTTTCTTTTAACTTTTAAGGAACTTTAGACCTTAGTTCAAGACATTGCGGCTCTTTAACGGAGGGACCCAAATTCTGCAAAATTTGTGCCCTTAAATTTAATGAATAAATATTTATTAAATTTTATAATCGTTGCTTTAAGGATTGTTTTTCGCTTGAATTATAGAACACGAAAATGAGTAAAAATTTTTTCGACAAATTTAATGGAAAATGTATTAGGACATTATATTATTCTTTAGTTTTTTATCCTTATATAAGAAATTTGTAGTTTGATGGACAAAATGGAATCTAAAAATTCGGAAAAATTTCTTAAGGCGACCACATGAAGTTTCTTAGTATGGCGGATTATGATATCAATTATTAAAAATTTTTTTACGAATTTTGAACTATTTTGTGGTAGACACGAATTAGTAAATATGTTTCATTTGTGTATTAATTTTCATCACGTCTTTCTTAACTGAACTAGTCATCCGAATTTGATTAACAAGTTAATTGTATTCAAATGATTTTTTAATATAAAATTTTTAAAATGTTCAACATTGATTCATTTCTATCCTTGTATTAATTGTATCAATTAATTTATTAAATTGGAAAATATTTCCAACTTCAATTAACTTTTTTAATTACTGAAATACTTTTTGTGTGATACTTTTTTTCTGTGTAAGAGATACTTCAATAGAAATAAATTTGTGGCCAAAAGTTTTTCTATTTAGAAATAAAATTTTGACAAATTTCTATAGAAATAACATTTTGACAAAAATTTCTATAATGCGAATTTAAAATTTTGACAAATTTTCTATAAGAAATGAATTTTTTGACATCAAATTTTCTATAAAAATAATTTTGACAAAATTTTCTTATAGACATAAAATTTTTGGACAAAATTTCTATAGAAATAAAATTCTTTGTGACAATTTTTTCTATAGAATAAAATTTTTGGCAAAATTTTCTATAGAAATAAAATTTTTGGACGAAATTTTCGTAGCAAATTAATTAATTTTTGACAAAATTTCCTGTAGAAATAAAATTTTTTCGACAAATTTTTTATATAGGAGTAAAAGTTTGACTCAAATTTCTTATAGAAATAAAATTTTGACAAATTTTTCTATAGCAACTAAATATTTATTTGACACAAATTTTCTATTAAATAAAATTTTGAGAATATTTTTCTAATAGAATATAAAAATCTTTTGACACATTTTCTTTATAGACATAAATTTTTAGACAAAAATTTTCTATAGAAAATAAATATTGACAAAATTTTGCTATAGAAATATTACATTTTTGACAAACATTTTTCTATCGCAAATATAATTGTGACAAAATTTTTCTAATCGCAAATAATTTTGACAAATTTCTATAGAAATAAAATGTGACAAAATTTCTATATGAAAATAAATTTTTGAGACAAAATTTTTCTATAGAAATAAATTTTTTGGACAAATTTTTCATAGCAATAAAAGTTTGACAAAATGTCCTATACAAATAACATTTGGAGAAAATTTCCTATAGAAATTTAAAATTCTTTGACAGAAATTTCCAACAGAAAAAAATGTTGACAAAATTCAAACAGAAATAAAATTTTGACAAATTTTTCTATGAAATAAAATGTTGACAAATTTTCTTAGAATAAAATTTTTGACAATTTTCTATAAAATAAAATTTTTTGGCAAAATTTACTATAGAAAAAATTGTGGACGAAATATTTGCTACACAATTATAAATTTTGAAAAAAAATTCTATAGAAATAAATTTCCATTTGTTTTGTTTTGTTATTGTTGGTTTGTTTCTTTTCAAGCATTTTTGTATGTTTTTTTTATTTCAGCTTAATAACCACTTTACATTGACTAAATACAAGATGTAGCCTTAAAACAACAGAGGAATAATCTTGGACAAACATTCTTTCCTTGTTGCGTTACAGCTACTCTTTTGTAGTTTAGTTCCAATGTATGGTTTTTAAGCTGAAATAAAAAAACAATTCGAAATAAATTTTGACAAAAATTTCCATAGAAATAATCTATTTTGACAAAATTTTCTATATAGAAATAAAAAGTTTGGACAATAATTTTTCTATAGACATAAATTTTGGCAAATTTTCTGTAAAAATAAATTTTGGACAATGTTCTTTAATAATATTTTGACCATACTTTTCTATAATTACACATTTTGGACAAAATTCTTCGCATAATAAAATTTCTGACAAAATTTTCTATTAGAATGAATTGGCAAATTTTCTGCTAAGAAATAAATTTTGACAAAATTGTCTTAGGAATAAAATGTCTGACAAAATTTTCTTCCTTAGAAATAAATTGTATCCAAAATTTCTCCTATAGAAATAAAATTTTGACAAAATTTTCTGTAGAAATAAAATTTTTTTGACAAATTTTTTATAGGAATAAAATTTTTGACAAACATTTCTCTATAGAAAATAAAATTTTCACAAATTCTTTCTATATTAAATTAAATTTTGACACTAATTTTCTATAGAAATAAATTTTGAGAACCATTTTCTATAGAAATAAAATTTTTGACACAATTTTCTATAGAAATAAAATTTTTAACCAAATTTTTCTATAGAAATAAATTTGAGCAAAATTTCTCTATAGAAATAAACCATTTTTCACAATATTTTCTATAGAAATAAAATTTGACCATAAATTTTGTCATAGCCAAATAAAAATTTATTGGCAAAATTTACTATAGAAATAAAAATTTTTGACAAATTTCCTATTGAAATAAAAGTTTTGATGAAATTTTCTACAGAATAAATTTGATACAATCTTTCTTATAGCAAATAAATTTTTGACAAAATTTTCTATAGAAATTAAAATGTTTTGACACAATTTTTCTATCAGAAATTTTAAAATTTTGTACAAATTTTTTATTAGCGGATAAAATTTGACAATAATTTTCTATAGAAATAAATAGTTTGGACATATTTTCTATAGAAATAAAATTTTTGACACAATTTTCTATAGAAATTGAATTTTGGCTAAAATTTTCTGTAGAAATAAATTTTGACAAATTGGTCTATTAGAATAATATGTTGACAAAATTTTCTATAGAAATAATTTTTGACAAAATTTTCTGATAGAAATAAAATTTTTTGACAAATTTTCTGTAGAATAAAATTTTTGTACAAAATTTTTATATATAGGAGATAAAATTTTTGACAAAATTTTCATATTAGAAATAACAATTTTCACAAATTTTTCTATAGATCTATAAAATTTTTTTTGACACATTTTTCTATGAAATCATAAAATTTTGAGCAACAGTTTTCTCATAGAAATAAATTTTTGACACATATTTTTTATAGAAATAAAATTTTTGACAAAAATTTTTCTATAGAATAAATTTTTGACAAAATTTTCGTAAGAAATTTACATTTTTAACATAGTATTTCTATAGAAATAAAACTTTTGACAAATTTTCTAACTAGCAAATAAATTTTTGGCCCAAAATTTTTACTATAG
>PGFW01039159.1:0-15136 GCA_003123925.1 Haematobia irritans | reverse complement strand
ATGGCCAAGGAAGACTCCATTTAAAGAAAGTAATTGGACTCGCCAAAAAAGGAACCAATACGAAAAAAACTGCTAGGTTGTGAATTTACGAAAACTCGTACTCAATCGGCGCATTTCGGATGTGGGAACCAGAAAGGCAGCAACATCTCTCCCGCAATTTGAGAAGGATCACATTCTCGAAATACGTGAGAGCCTGCCAGGAGGCTTTGATTCCTATATCCCGCGCGGACAATATTTATGAAATCAATAACTTTGGATGACACTATTATCTGGGGGAGAATGCAATGAGGGAAACAGTAGGGTAAACCCAAGGCAACATATTTTGCGAATCGAAAACGCCATAAACACAATCGTTTACTACACAGAAACAAAATCAGCAAGAAGATATCAAGAATGTTATCGCATGAGGACATCACAACCATTTCTTAGCAGAGTTTGCGAGCAGTAACGTAGCTAGACCAGGGCCAGTTTTGAGCAACAAACTGAGCAGATTGTTCCATCAGGAAGAAATTCTTAAATAGTCCTTAAGTGACCAATTTACTTGATCTGAAATAAATATTGATGGAGCACCACACACTGTTCACATTGTCGAGTATCGCAGCGTGACGAGGCGGGTGCCTGTGCGCAGACTGGTGCGATTTTGCGACATTAGATGTACGACGGAGTCAGTAACATTGTCGCAAAAGTCGTAAACCTAATGTAGAACACTATTTTTGAACGACAAAAAATTTAAATTCTTTTAAAGCCTCCACCGATAGGAATATTATATTAACTTTGTCATTCCGAAATATTGCTCTAAAGGACCCATAAAGTAAGTATAGATACTTCGGTCGTGGTGAAATTCTAGATCGATTTAAGCATGTCGTCGTCCGCGTTATTGACTCAAGCTAGGTTAGGTTAGGTTAGGGAGCCACCGTAGTGCAATGGCTAGCAGCCCGCCTTGCAACTACCAAGGTCGTGGTTCGATTCCTGCTTCGCCAGCATTACTGAGTGGGGAATACATCCCAGGGCTGTGGAGCGGAGTCGGAGTCGGAGTCTTGAGGTCGGAGTCTGAAGATTTTGCTGGAGTCGGATCGGAGTCGAGTCGTAAAAATTTTGTCCGACTCGATCGGCTAAACAAATTTTTTAAACCACTTCACATATTTGTAACTAAGCAAGTTTTTACGCAAATTAGTTTCCATTGCGTTATTCATCGATCAAGGTACAGCATGATTGTAAATGACAAAATCAACTTCCAATTACGGCTATCTTTTTATGTTTCGGTAGAAGTTTGACTAGCAGATGGCTGGACCGATCCATTTTAATGCCATCATTATTTATTTGAATGTTTCGAACAATCGATATTATTTTTTATTTTATTTTAAGGCAATATACATATGTGGAATATTGGGCAGAAAATTTTTTTCAACAGTTGTTTTATAGAAATTTTTCAAATGTTATTTCTATAAAAAGTTTTGTCAAAATTTTATTTCTATAAGCAAATTTTGTCAAAATTTTAATTCTATAAAAATTTATTACATATTAGAAATATGTGTTTATACCCTGCTCCAACACTGTGGAACAGGGTATTATAAGTTAGTGCATAGTGTATGCAGACACCCAGAAGATCACGCGAGATAGATACAGCTGGTTCTTTGGCAAAAATGCTCAGGGTGGGCTCTTGTGACGTCGATATAGCGCATGTCCGTCTGCCGTGAACACATTTTCTGTAATCAAAAGTCTAGGTCGCAGTTTTAGTCCAATCGGCTTCAAATTTGGTACAACGTATCTGTTTTGGCTCAGAATAGATCCCTATTGTTCTTGGCAAAGAAATCGGTTCAGATTTAGATATAGCTCCCATATAATATTTCGACCCGATATGGGACTTATATCGGCCCAGAAGCCAGAGTTTTAACCCTTATTTGCTTAAAACTTGCAAACAAGAAGAACAATTTAGGTTACTAGGTAGCAAGTGTAGCAAATGCTTTACTGGAACGTCGGGGTTCGTCTCTACGAGTATACCAGCGCCCCAGTGATATGAGGTCGGTGCTGTCCGCCCCGATCGAATGGAGCGACATCCGGCTGTCCACGCACACGCGGCCCCTACCCCAAATCTGATGGTAAACTTTTGCAACAGCGGGGATGAGCAATTAGCGATGTCGCTCAGTATGGCGCTGCCCAAAACTCTGTATCGGTTTAGACTTTCGACGTATGCATCGCTCTCCGATATATGCACTGTTCTTCCTGAATTGTCGCAAAAATGGCACAATATCACATTTTCCTCCTGTATACAGGCATCGCCCTGCTGATAGTCGACAAAGTTGTAAAAATGACCCTCTAATCCTCTTCCCTAAACTGGTCCTTGGGCCAACATATTTTTTGCGAATCGAAAACGCCATAAAACATTTTACTACACAGCAAACAAAAGGTAGCCAAAGAAGATATCAAAATGTTAGCATAGACATAAACCATTTCTTAGCAAAGTTTGCAGAGCACTGTAACGAGCTAACAGGGCCAGTTTCTGAGCTAACAAATGAGAGATTGTTCGCATCAGGAAAAATTCTTAAATAGTCTTAATGACCAATTTACTTGATCTAAAATAAATATTGACTTAGACAACACACTGTTCACATTGTCAATCGCAGCTACAGCGGGGTTGGCCTGTGGCAAACTGTGACTTTTGCGACATACGACATAAATTTTACGACGGTACAATAACAATGTCGCAAAAGTCGCTAATAGCCTGAAATGTAGAGAACATATTTTTGAACAAAAAAAAAGTTTAAATTCTTTTAAAGCCTCCAGCCATAGGAAGTATCTTATATCGTAACTTGTGTCAGTTCCGAGAATGTCTAGAAGGAGCCCATACTAGGCAGTAGTATATTATATTCTCGGTTCGATTGGTGGGAAATTCTAAGTCGATTTACAGCATGTCTCGTCCGTCTCGTTATTGAACATCAAGCTAGGTTAGTTTGAGGTTTAGGAGCCACCGGTGTGCAATGGCTCAGCGGAGCCGCCTTGCATAGCACCAGGTCGTGGCTCATTCCTGCTTCGCCACGCTTCTGGGGTGGATGTACATCCCAGGGCTGTGGAGTCGGAGTCGGAGTGCGGGAGTCTTGAGGTCGGGAGTGAAATGATTTGCTGAGGGCGGAGTCGCATGTTCGGAGGTCGTAAAAATTTTGCTCGACTCCGACTCCGGCTAAACCAAATTTTTTGAAAAGCAGCTTCACAGTTATTTGGTAACTAAGCAAGTTTTACGCAGAATTGCAGTTTCCAGTTGCGTTATTTTCATTCGATCGAACGCTACCAGATGCATTTGTAAATGAAAATCATACTTCCAATTAGGCCTATCTTTCTTATTGTTTCCAGAAGTGTTTGGACTAGCAGATGGCTGTCGATTCGATCTTTACACTGCCCATATTTAGTTTATTTGGAAAGTTGCCGAGACAATCGACTATTATTGTTTATTCTATTGTTATCTAGGCGAATTTAGTGCATATGTGTGCGAAATTTGGGGCAAATAATTTTTTCAAGAGTTGTTTTATTAGAGACCAAATTTTTTGGTTTTCAAAAACATGCTTTATTTCTATAAGAGATTTGTTCAAAATTTTATTCTCTGATAGCAATTTGTCAAGAAGTTGGAAGCTGTCTAGCTAAAGACTTTATTACTGATTACTTATAGAAATTGTTAACCCTGCCTCCGAGGCACTGTGGAACAGGGGTATGTTATAAGTCTAGTGCAGTATGTAGTGCAACAGCCCGAAGGATACGAGATAAGTACTACATGGCTGTCTTTGGCAGAGAAGGATGCTCACGGGTGGCTCTTGAGATCGGATATACGACCTGTCGCGTCTGTCCGGAAGCACATTTTTGTAAGTCAACAGTCGCATAGCGGGGGTCGCAGTTTTAGTCAATGCGGCTTCAGATGTTGGTAGCGAAGCTATGTGTTTTGGGTCTGCAGAGATGAGATTCCCTAGTTTGATTTTGAGGAAGGAAATCGGTTTCAGATTTACGATATGCTTCCAGCGATACGCTGATAGTATTTTACGACGACGAGGATTATCAATTGCGGCGCGCCGCACGAACGCAAGGTCCTGTGACCTGATGGCTCGCAGGATCTAGCGCAAGAGTTCTTAGTTTGTAACACTTTGACGACAACTCAGGTCTAAGGCGGTCAGTGTGCACAATTTTATTGAAATCTGGGCGGCGTTCAAGTTGGGCTAGGTAGGCTGCCATATATATCTTGTTCCGCCCGCGAATCACATAGGCACCCCAGCCGCACGAGACCACGAGGTTCGTCGGCGTACCGCCACTTTGTGTTGAATTCTTGCACAGAGTAAATTAGCGCATTGTAGCTATTGCGTGCCAAAATTGGGTTGACATCGTTAGAGAGTGTGTCTAGATATAGCTTCCAGTATGTTTAATGTTTTGTCTGATTTGCGGCAAAAATGGTCAAAATACCAACATTTTCCTGTTAATTGCATCTGGCTTATCGAAACAGTTGAACAGACTGACTCTAAGTTTTGTCAGCTACCCCAATTTACAACATTATATATCGACGCATAAATCATAATAAACTATTGCGAAGTTTCCTTAAAATTTTTAGACTTCTTACTGTTAAATGTATGGTTTGGACAAACCGTTGGTACTATTATGCCCAACACATTTTGACGGATGTGATATGGTGTATCGGAAAGATTGTAGGTGTGCTACAAAGTCCGGCGGTGTCCCGCGCGCGGCCCGTCCCGACCTCAGGTATATAGTGGCCCGCGCCGACTTGAGACTTTCCTTATGGGCGCCGGCTTCCTGGCTGGTGGTTTGGTCTGATGAAAGAATTTTGGGTCAACCATTTTAGTTTGGTATAAGCGAATTTGTCAAATTCTTATTTTCGTATGAGAAAATTTAGTCAAAATTTTGTTATCTGTAGAACGTATGTTTGCAGAAAGTTTATTTACTACCACAAAAAGTGTTTCTAACAGTTGTGTAGTTTTTCGGCTATTTGATAAATTTTTTCAAAAGTTTTATTTCTATAAGAAAAAAAGTCAATTTTATTTCTATTAGCAAATGTTTCTCAATTTTTTCTGGTCACTGATGCTCTCACTGATACTCACTGCTATAAAAATGCATTTCAAAAGATTTTAGTTAATATAGAAATATTTTTTTCGCTATATGAAAACTTTAGTCGACGAATTGTATCTTTTATTGCCTTCCGTGTTAGACAACTTTAGTCAGCAAATGTTCTCCTAGTATAGCAATATTCTTGCCAATTTTGAGTTCTCTCTACAGACAAATTTGCAAAATTTTGTTTGCTAGCAACAATTTTGTTTAAGATTGTATTCATATTGAATATTTTTTCAAACTTTTTTGCTATAAAAAACTTTTTGCCAAAATCTATTTTCTACAAAAAGTTTTATTCAGAAATTGGTATGTTTCATATTATTTGGTTCAATCATTGATCTTTTATAGAAAATGGTTGCCAAATTTTCATTTCTATAGGAGAAATTTAGTCAAAATTGTTTTGTTACTGTAGAAAATTTTCCAAAATTTTATTTCGTATATATAAATTTTCCAAAATTTTATTTAGCTAGACAAAAATTTTCCAAATTGTATTCAGGTGAGCGATACAATTTTTTGGAAAAAGTTGCCTGCTAAGTCGGAAAGCTTGGTAGAATGACTGCCAAATTTTCAAATTTTTCAGGATGAATGAATCATAAATGCATTTTGCGAAATTGTCTAAACAATTATAAATATTCCCGAATATATTGCCCGAGTTTTAGAAGTCTGATTGGAGGATTTTATCAAAATGTTTAGCATCTAAATACAAAAGGTCTGTGGCAGAGTACTATGTAGTAATCGGCCCGCCCGACTTAACTTTCCGTTGCATGTTTATTATTTCCGTTAAAATTGTTTACGTCCCATAACCGTTAGATTTAAATTTTATGTACATAGATTTTGTAGAGTATATAACAATTTTGTCTTCACGATTCAAATTGCATGTCATATGGAAATATAACCTTGATATATATGCCGCCACAAATTTAAAGATTATGAGATAGTATTCAATAATTTTGGGTCCACAGAATACAGTATACCTGTTCGTATTATTCTCATATTATGGATGGGTATGTTTATCATTATTTATTTTATAACATGCCATAAATTTGAACATTATATTGAATGTCAATTGGCACCTCTAATGTTGAAATTGAAGATCTTTTTTGGCACTCCACAAAGATAAACAACGATACTTGTATAGACGTCACTTACGGGTAACCCCCACAATGAGAACTACAAATTTAGTGGTTATTAAAATTAGGATTAGTTTATATTACGCCCGGAGTCGGACCCCTGAGGAGTCGGAGTCGGAGTCGAGCTGATGAAGAAATGCTGGAGTGCGGCAGGTCGGAGTGCGGAGTCGAGCAAAATTGGCTCGACTCCACAGGCCCTGGATAAGTCCACCGCTGCAAAAACTTTTTGGTGTTCGTCGAAGTCCAGGATATCAACACATCGACCTTGTGTATGCAATGCGGGCATGCATAACAGTGCACCACGGTTGCTCCCCTAAATCAACGCTTAACTCGAACGAAACAAGCCTATCGACTGCAAACTTGGATAAAGTAGTTTGTATGGATGTAGGTTCGGATGGAATTTTCAAATGGGGCCATATTTGGAATACTTTTACGTATAGCCCCCATATAAACCGACCCTCAGATTTGGCTTGCAGAGCCTTTTATAGACGCAAATTTCATCCGATCCGCTTGAAATTTGGTACGTTGTGTTAGTATATGGTCTCTAACTATCACGCAAAAATTGGTTTATATCGGTCCTATATAATTATATATAGCCCCCATATAAACCGATCCCCAGATTGGAACTCTGGATGCCTTTTGCGAAAAGCAATTAATTTCATCAAATCTGCCGCAATTTGGTACGTGCGTGTTAGTATATGGGTCTTTAACAACCATGCCAAAAATTGGTCCATATCGGTTCATAAGCATTGGCCAACATGTAAACCGATCCCCAGATTTGACCTCCGGAGCCTCTTTGGAAGAGCCCAAATTCATCCGATCGATTTGAAACTTGTTTACGTGGTGTTAGCATATTGGTTCTAACAACCATGCAAAATTGTCCATATCGCGTTCATTTAATAATATATTTAATTTTAATGCTTAGTATATGTCCGCTAACGAACCATGCCCAAAACTAGGTCCATATCGGGTCTGTAGGTTATATATAGCCGCTCAGGATAAAAACTGAACCTCCAATCAAAACAAAAATGGTCCATATCCCCATAAAATAATCTACAAAATTTTAATTCTATAGAAAATATTGTCGAAGATTTTATTTCTATAAAAAATTTTTTATCGAAAATTTTTATTTCTATTAGAAAATTTTATCAAAATTTATTTCGTATATGAAATTTTGTTCAAAATTTTATTTCTATTACGAAAATTTGTCAAATTTATTCTAAGAAATTTTGTCAAAATTATTCTAAGATGAAATTTGTCAAATTTTATTTCTATTAGAAATTTTGTCAATTTTATTTCTCTAAAAAATTGCAAAATTTTTTTTCCTATAGAAAATTTGTCAAAATTTTATTTCTACTAGAAAATTTGCCAAATTTTATTTCTATAGCGAAATTTTTGTGAAAATTTTATTTCTATAGAAAAATTTTGTCAAATTTTATTTCTATCAGAAAACTTTGGTCAAATTTTTTTTCTATAGAAAAATTTTTGTCAAAATTTATTCTCTAAAAAATTTTGTCAAAATTTTTTTCTTATAGAAAAATGTTGTCAAAATTTTATTTCTATAGAAATTTTGTCAAACATTTTTTTTCTATAGGAAATTTTTTTATGAAAATTTTATTTCTATAGAAAATTTGTCAAAATTTTATTTCTATAGAAAAACTTGTCAAAATTTTTTTCTATAGAAAATTTTGACAAAAATTTTATTTTCTAAGAAACTTTTGTCAAAATGATTTTATTTCTATCAGAAAACGTTGTCAAAATTTATTTTATTAGAAAATTTTATTTCTATAGCCAAATTTTCTCAATTTTTTTTCTTACTAATGCCTCACTGATACTCACTGCCTAAAAAAATGCATTCGAAAATTTTTATTTAATATAGAAAATATTTTTTTCTATATAAAAATTTAGTCAAAAATTTTTACTTCTATTAGAAAATTTAAGTCAAAATGTTGTTTATATAGAATATTTTTGCCAAAATTTTATTTCTACAGAAAATTTGCAAAATTTGTTGCTACAACAATTTTTTTAAATTGTATTCTATTGATAATTGTTTTCAAAACTTTTTTTCATAAAAAATTTTGCCAAAATTCTATTCTACAAAAATTTATTTCAAATTTAGTATTTTTGTCAAAATTTTATTTCTATAGAAAATTTTGTCAAAATTTATTGCTATAGAAAATTTGGTCAAAAATTTTATTTCTATTAGAAAATTTGTCAAATTTTTATTTCTATAGAAATTTGACAAAATTTTATTTTCTATAAAAAAATTTTGTCAAAATTTATTTCTATAGAAAATTTTGTCAAAATTTTATTTCTATTGAAAATTTTGACAAAATTTTATTTCTATAGAAAATTTTCTCAAGAATTTTATTTCTATTAGAAAAATTGTTGTCAAATTTTATTTCTATAGAAAATCTTTGTCAAAATTTTATCTTCTATAGAAAATTTTATTTCTATAGCAAAGTTTTGGTCAAAATTTTATTTTTATGAGAAATTTTGTCAACATTTTATTTTCTATAGAAAAATTTCGTCAAACTTATTTCTTCTGCGCTAAATTTAAAGCAAAAGTAGGTCACTAAAACGTAGTATTTATTTTAAAGAAATTAAGCATTCTTTAACTCGGAATCAATGACCGAAATCTTTAAGGGAAGATCAAATCTTTGAATCCAAGTAAATTTTTTAGTGCACTCATAATTTTTTTTAAGTGTACCCTTATATGTCTCATAATTTTTGTTGAAAAATTGACTGTTTCGGAGTAAAAATTTTTGCCAGAGGATTTTGGCCTTAAATGGCTTCTATCGATAATGTAAATATCATTTTAAGATCCTCATTCAGTTTTTGGAGCAAAAGTACATTTTTGTACATTTCTGCAAATGGGTGTTTGGTGGCCAACTTGAACAACCATCTTTAGTCGCCAGAGTTCAGAAGTGGGGGATTATGTAACATTTAATGCCTTAAAATTTTAAGAATGCCAATTTTTTTTCAGGACAAAACTTGTTCTTTAAGAGAAAAGTTGCGCGAATAACACCTTTAACCATATTGCCTTTCACTGGGCTGCTGACACACCAACTTTATTTAGCATAATCAAATATTTTTACTTGTGACATCCTATTCACTTGCAATGCCATCATATTCCAAAAACCTTATTTTAATATAAAATTTATTCCAAATCCATGCAATCACATGTTTGGCCACATACAAATACATTCGGAATAGAAATCGTTGTGAAGCATAACTTCTTGGAATATCACCAAAAAATGTTCGTTTTATTTTTTCAAATCGAACCTAGGGAAAAATGCTTCTGCAAAATTACTTAATGATAGCACCCGGCATGCCGCCATGCCATAAATTCAATACTATTCACTCTGACGTTGATCTCTCAATGGTACTTTTAATATTCTATCTCAATCTTGTTTTTTTCATCCATTCATCCATGCATTGGAGCCTTCCACCTCAGCTTAAATGTAATTTTTTTTATAATTATTTTAATTATTCAATAATCATTTGCGTTTCATGACTGCTTGCTGATGTATTTGAGGCTGCACGTCGTCATGATGATGTTGATGCAGGCATGGGGTATTAAAGGTTTTATTTGTTTTGGTTTATACTCTCACACACATATATATGAACAACACAATATTCTTCTGCTTGGTTGAAACCTGTGTTGTTGGCCCAAAAATTTGAAATTGAAAACCATCAAGAGCCATTCAAACCACCACTATTTCATTTATCCGCGCCGCTATAGATGCGCCGCCACCAGCACCACCACCACTACTATAGCAACAAAGAAATTCGAAATTTCACAAAATGAAAAATAAATTTAAATTCGAATACCAACATCTGTGTGTGCTTGTAAGCCTGACGCCTCTGCCGCCGCTCCATATTCTCCATAGATGATGTTGCACTAGACGCATTCAATTGCATAGCCAGCCATCTCACGCTATTCCATTGCGACGCATTCTTTGTAAACGAATGCCAAAGGCGCATCATATCACGAGCTAGGGTGAGAAAAAAAATTGTGGATTTTCCTTAAACCTTATGGATGAATATGTTTTTCGTTTCAATGTATGCTGCAAAAAAAAAAGTTGTTAGTACTCCAGAAATCCATCATTGTTACTATAGAAAATAAGAATTCATAACATTTTATCTTGCATTGTATATAAGGGTGGCATGAATTATTTTAGTTTAGTTAGTTTTGTCTGTTGACGGAGGTAAGCAAATTTCAAGGTTAAAACAGCAAACCTAATACAGTATACTGAAAAATATTTTTTTTTTGACCTAAGAAAGATTATGGAACCTTAATTTAATGATACACAATATTGACAAAGTATCAATTAGTAGATATTGGCCACGATTAAAAACAAAAAAATCAAAAAAAAAAAAAACAAAATCAAAAGTCTTTGTACAGTACATCTAAAAAACAGTAAACTCTCCGGAAGGGAAAATTTTGTGTTAATTTTAGAAAATTTTAATTTAAACTTTATTACAAACGCAAGCTTCACACGGGTTAACAAAATAAGTAAATTAAAAAAAAAAAAAAATATTATAGATAAATTATTTTGTTTCCTTTGGTTGAAGAAAATTTCGAAGATGAAGAAAATTAGGAGTTAAAAATTATGCAAAATGTCTTTAGTAGAAATGCGTGTGAAGATTAGCTTTGAAATTTGAATTTGCAGCAAAAAACTTAGACGAAGACACAAGTTAGGTTTAGCGTCAGCGTTAGCGTTTAGGTGGCAGCCCGAATGTATCAGGCTCACTTTAGACTATTCAGTCATTGTGCATACCCACATTGGTGAACTTCTCTCTTATCACTGAGGCTGCCCATATTCCATGTTAAGCTCAATGACAAGGGAACCTCCTTTTTATAGCGAGTCCGAACGCGTTCCACATTGCAGAAAAAAAAAAAAAAGAACTGAAAACCACTTAGAGAGCGAGGGACACACAACAGCACCATTAAATATTTTTCAAATTTTGAATTTCTTTATTTATTTATTTATTAAATTTGAGACACAAATTTCCTTCGTTAAAGTCGTATGTCTATGAACTAAAGCACATTTTTCCTTAAAGTTAATAAATAAAATTTTGAAGTTGAGGAAATAGTACTTAAACTAACTGAACTATTGAGTCTACAGATTAAAATAAAAGCGCCTGTCAAATATAGGACTAAGACTTGTTTTGAGCGATTTCGCATCTTTTGCTTTATGTCGTGAAAATAAAAGTTAACTTAAAATGTATGTTAACATTGTCTTAACGTTAAACAGCGGCGTGGACAGAGCTCTGCTAAGTGTTTAAACAGAGACAATAAAAGTTTATCTTTGAAAAAAGAGTAAATAGCTTAAATAAAAAAACGACCATTGCTGCCCCAAAAACCTATTAGAGGCGGGCAGTATACATCCATATACCAAATTTTAGGGCACGATTGAGTAAGATATATCTCGATGTTCTGGCAATGAAGTGATGAAATTATTTCTGAATTAGGCATTCTAATCACGCTGCCCTAAAAATTTGATATATTGTCGTGTATTTACTTAGATAGGGTCCACGGCCTAAAGGGAAAAAAAAAAACTATTTGGTGGTGCGTAGGCGTGAACCTTATTGCTTTTTATACCCACCACCATAGGAATGGTACGCGGGCTATAATAAAAGCTTTGTCATTCCGTTTTGCTAACACATCGCAAATATCGATTTCCGACTATATAAAAAGTATATATATTTCTGATCAGAGAAATTCTAAGACGATATAACCGATGTCCGTCTGTCGCCGTTCTGTCTGTCTGTTGTAATCACGCCTACAGTCTTCAATAAGTAAAAGCAATCGTGCTGAATTTTGTACAAATCTCGGTCTTTTGTCTGCAGGCAAGTCAAGTTCGAAGATGGGCTATGATCGGTCCAGGTTCTTCTGATATAGTCCCCATATAAAGCCGACCCTCCCGATTTGGGGTCTTGGGCTTATAGAAATCGTAGTTTTTTATCCAATTTGCCTGAAAAAAGAAAACAGAAATCTAGAGCGTATTTTATGAACATAAAGGGTGTGCGCCAAACAATTGCGTGCAGTATCGGGTCCATGGTTTGGTATAGCCCCCATATAGACCGATCTCCGATTTTACTTCTTGGGCTTATAGAAAACCGCAGTTTTTATTCAGATTTACCTGAAATTGGAAAATCTAGAGGTATTGTAGGACCACAAAATACGTGTGCCCATAAATTGTCAGTAAATCGGTCCATGTTTTTGGTTATGGTCCCCATATAAAACGACTCCGGATTTGGCGTCTTGGTGCTTATAAAACCGTAGTTTTTTTATCCCGATGTTGTCTGAAATTGAAATTTAGAGGTATTTTAGACCATAAAGAGGTGAGTATCGGGTCCATATTTTGGTATAGCCCCATATAGACCGATTTCCCGATTTTACTTCTTGGGCTTCTAGAATCCGAAGTTTTTATCCTATTTGCCTGAAACTTGGAAATCTAAGAAGTATTCTTCGGGTCATAATAGAGGTGCTGCCGAAAACGGTGCAGTATCGGTCCATATTTTAGTATAGCCCCCCATAAAGACGATCTCCCGATTTAACTTCCTTGGGTTTCTAGAAACCGTAGTTTTGTATCTGATTAGCACTGAAATTTGTAAATATTCTTGTCATTTTAGGCTCACAAAAAACGTGTATGCGACGGCGCCAACCCCCATAAGTTATTTTTATCGCTCCATTTGGTAAATGCCTCCATTATAGACCGACTTCACTTCTGGAGGGTGTAGAAGGCGCACGCTCATGAAAATTGCTTGAAATTAACGCTAAAAATTTCCTGATTTTACTTCTACAGATTTTAAGATTTCAAATCAGACGTTATTTTTATAATTTCTTGCACCACTTAAAGAGATGTTAATGATTCCTAACTAAAACTTTCAAACAAAATGGATCTTATAAATCCAGAATCGCGTATAGTCCTCATAGGTGAAATCTTTTAAATGTTCTTCGGAAGTATCCTCAAAGTTCCTCAAGCCATCCTGAAATTTGAAAGCGAAACCCTAATATTTGGTTCATGGTGGTGGGTATTTAATATCGGCCCGTGCCGAACTTAGTACCTGTATATCACTTGTCAAAATCTCTGTTAATTTTTTTGTTTAATAGAAATATAAAGTAATACTTCAAAAAGCAAAGTTTCATATTTTGTTAGCATCTTTATAATGGGTTATTTAGAAATGGGCATCATTAGTAAAAATACAACCAAAAAAAAAAAAAAAAAAAAAAAAAAAAAAAAAAAAAACGGGTATACGAAGCCCGAAATAAAAAAAAATAAAAATCACATTGGACGTTCGGAGTCAAAAGTGACCAATGCACGAAATTATAGCCCCTGATCAACCACGGACCACGATATGTGTTTCTTTTCGATCGGACTTCAAATGACGACACAGAGCGCCACAATGAAATTGTATATCGGCGGGGTTAGTAAGGTGCCCACGGAAAAAAAGTTTTGGCGTCTGAAACTTGTCTTCGAATATGCTACAAAACTGGGGTGGTGACCGCATCAACTTTTTTTCGTGACCCTATTTAGTGTATACTGTCCCCTCTATAATTTTTGCACAATGGTCGGCCTTTTTTTTTTATTTTTAAACTATTTACTCTTTTTTAAAGCTTAACATTATTTTTCTCTGTTAAAAACTTAGCAGAGCTCTGTAATGCTCGCTAACGTTATAGACAATGTTAACATTAAATTTTTAAAAGTTAACTTTATTTTGCAACGGACATCTTTTGGATGTCCGTTGAAAATAAAGTTAACTTTAAAAATTTATGATACATTGTGTCTTTAACGTTAACGAGCGTTACAACTGCTCTGCTAAGTGCCTTACAGAGAAAAATAAAGTTAACTTTTAACAAGTATATAAGCCGTAAGTTCGGCCTAGGCCTAATCTTATGTTACCCTCCACCATGGATTGCGTAGGACCCTTCTACTAAGTGGCTGTCATCCACAATCGAATTACTTGGGTTGCGATAACACTGCCGATGGCAAGTTATCGTAAAACTTTTAATACTAGTCTTCTAAATGTAACGTTTAGCCATACGCGCGTATATATTAAAACCAAATAAAAGCCGATTAAATATCGTATATAATATAGCTTTGACAAAAAAAATTTTTGACAAAATTTTCTATAGAAATAAAAACTTGACAAAAATTTTCTATAGAAATAAAACGTTTGACAAAACTTTCTAAGAATATGAAACAATTTGACACAACTTTCTATCAGTAAATAAAACTTTGCGCACAAATTTTCTTATGCGAAATAAAGTTTTCGGCGTAAGAATTATTTTGGCCGATATGCGAACCAATTTTTGGTGTAATAAGTCATCGGCCTATATACAACTAAAAAGACCGATATTGCCACCAATTTTTTACATGGCTGTTAGAGGCCATATATTGACAACAATTGATACCAAATTTCAAACCCATCGGATGACTTTTAGCCTAATATATAATTATGCGAACGAATCATGGACCAATTTTGCATCGGTTGTTCTGATACCATATACCAAAAACACCATGTACCATAATTTCAACCTGGATCGATGAATTTCGCTCCTCCAAGAGGGCCTCCTGAGCGTCAAAATCTGGGCGATCGGTTTATTCATGGAGCTATATATTAATTATGAACCGGATATGGACAATTTTTCCATGGTTGTTAGAGACTACTATACTAACACACGCTACTTAAATTTCAATTGGATCGGATGATTTTGCTCCTCAAAGAGGCTCCGGCAGGTTCAAACTCTGGGCGATCGGTTTATAGTGGGAGCCTATATGATAAATTATGAACCGTATGCCGACATAATTTTTGCATGGTTGTTATGAGGCCGTTATTACTAACATCAGGTACCAAATTTCAAACAGGATCGGATGAATTTTGCCCCTCCAAGAGGC
>PGFW01039154.1:8577-28609 GCA_003123925.1 Haematobia irritans | reverse complement strand
GATTTTGACAAAGATTTTTTCTTGTAGAAATTTAAATTTTGGACAAAATTTTCTATAAAAATAAAATTTTAACAATCTTTTTTTTTTTAATTTAATTCTGAGCAAAAATTTTCTTATAGAAATAAAATGTTGACAAAAATTCTCTATACGAGAATTAAAATTTGACAAAAATTTCCTATAGAAATATGAATTTTAGACAAAATTTTCGTATAGAAAAATAATAATTTTTGAAATATTTTTCTATAGAAATAAAATTTTGACAAGATTTTCTATAGAAATATTAAATTTTGACAAAATTTTCTAGTAGAAATAAAATTTTGACAAGATTTCTCTATAGAAATAAAATTTTGACAAAATTTTCTAGTAGAAATAAAATTCTGACAAATTTCAATAGAAATAAAATCTCTTTGACGAAATTTTCAACAAGAAATTAAGATTGCTGACAAAATTTCTATAGAAATAAGAATTTTGACAAAAATTTTCTTATTAGAAATAAAATTCTGAACATTTTCCAGAATCAGAAATAAAATTCTAAGCAAGAATTATTCAATTAGAAATAAATATTTTGACAAAATTATTAATAGCAAATTAAAGATTCTGACACCAATTTTTCAAAAGAAATAAATTCTGACAAAATTTGTCAATAGAAATTAAATTTTTGACAACATTTATTCCTATAGAAATAAAATTTTTCAAAATTTATTCAAATGTTAAATTAAATTTCTGACAAAATTTTTCAAATAGAAATTAGAATTCTGACAAAATTATTCAATAAGAAATAAAATTTTTGCAAAATTTTCTAATAGATTAATAAATTTTTCAAAATTTTCATTTAAATAATTACAATTCTTGGACTGGTAGTTATAGAAATAAAATTTCTTCAATAGAAATAAGAATTTTTGACAAAATTTTTCTATAAAAATAAATTTTGACAATAAAATTTGAAATAATAAATCTCTGACCAAAGATTTCAATAGAAATAAAGATTCTGACGAGAAATTTTCAAATGAAATAAAATTCTGACAAATTTTCAATACGAAAATAAAATTTTTACAAAATTTTCTAGCTAGAATGTAAAAAGTTTGTGAAATTTTGCTATAGAAAAATAAATTTGACAAAAATTTTCAATATAGAAATAAGGAATTCTGACACAATTTTCAAAAATTAGAAATAAAAATTATGTAGAAGGCAAAATTTTCAAGATTAAAAATATAAAGATCTCTGACAAAATTTATCAATAGAAAATAGAATTTCTAGAACAAAATTATATCAAATAGAATTAAAAAAATTTTGACGAAAATTATAATTCATATGAGAAAAATAAAATTATTCTTTAAAATTAAATTCTTGACAAATTTTCAATAGAAATAAAATTCTGGACAAATTTCAATAGAAATAAAATTCTGACCAAATATTTCAATAGAAAATACAAATTTGTTGCAAAATTGTTGATAGAGAATAAAATTCTGACAAAATTTTTCCAAATAGAAATAAGAATTTTGACAAAATTTCGAAAAATGAGAATAAATTTTAAAGACAAAATTTTTCTATTTAATAGTAAAAACAAGAAATAAAAAAACAAAAATCTATAGAAAACCAGACAAATTTATGCTAATTAAAGAATATAAAATAACCAAATAAAAGAAATAAACAAAATTTTCTATTATGAATTAAAAATTTGAGCAAAATTTTCATAGAATTTGAGAATTTTGACAATACCAAATTGAAAATACAATTTTATAGCAAATAAAAGTAAAAGGAATATCTATAAAAAGACAAAATCATGAAAAATTTGACAAAATTCATAGAAATAAAAATTTTCGTTATAAATTAAATTTCTTACAAAATTTTCGGTTGAAATTAAATTCTAACACCACACCTCCTCTCCCTAGCAGAACACCTAACCCCCAATCCCGCCTCCTTGCGACCACCACCAACTTCTCTACTCAAACATGACACATCACTTCTTCTGCACCCACCACATTTCTCTTCTCTAAAAAGTAAATTCTGTCAAAATTTTTCCTATTTAGGAAAATTAATAATTTTGACAAAATTTTCTATAGAAATAAAACTTTTTGACAAATTGTTCTATAGAATTTAAAAATTTTAACAAAATTTTTCTCTACGGAAACCTAGAATTTTGACCAAGAAGTTTATTATCATGAAATCAAAATTTTGCATAACATTTTCGGTATAGGGAACATAAAATTTCTGACAACATTTTGCTATACGAGCAGACAATAATTTTGACAAATTTCTATAGAAATAATTGTTTTGACAAGGAATAAAATTTTTGACAAAATGTTTATAGAAAAAAAGAAAATTGAGGCAAAAATTTTCGGTATAGAAACCCTAAAATTTTACACAAAATTTTACAATTATGAAATAAAATTTGACAAAGAGTTTTCTAATATACAATAAAAATTTTTGACAAACTTTCTATAGAATTAAAATTTTCAATAGAAATTAAAATTCTGACATAAATTTTGCCCAAAAAAAAAAAATAAAAATGTTGACAAAATTTTCTATAGAAATAAAATTTTGTATCGAAATTTTATGAAATAAAAATGTGACAAAAAAATTTAAATATACAGAAATTCAATTTTTGCACAAAATTAAGAAAACTTTTGGTTTAAGGTAAGTTTATTTAAGTAAAATTTTCTTCAAATTTTTCTGCGAAAAATACTATTTTGGCGTCGCCTCGATGTGGCAACCGTTTTTCAAACCCAGTTTTCGACAAACATCCGAAAGGATGAGCCGGTTTTCATTGGTGATTATCCCACCTCAGTAATGGTGGTGAGCATATTTGGTGCTTTCAAGATCTTTATCTGATAAAAAGATACAAAAAGTTTGGTCGGTTTGCTTTCACTGCAAACTGGGATACCTGAGTGTGAACCAGTTGTCGTGGCTGTTGGCGTACATTAGGGATTTAAGTGCTCAGTTAGCAGAAAGTAAATTGGCAATAATATTTTTACTTTTCTTTCTTTTTTTCCGGGGGAAATAACACCTTTTCAAAAATAGCGAAAATGGTCTTGGAGCAGTTATGTTCCTAACGGCCGCATATGGAATATTATAGGCAAGAGAGAGATATTGAATCATTAGTTACGCCGTTCCTAGATATTTCGTTATTAACATTAGCAACTAACGAAGCTCCACGAAACGTGCGGGAAAATGAAGCTTAAAATGGTCACCTTTTCAAAAACCATATGCTTATTGATGATAATATGATTCTTCAATAGCGACTCTATTGAAAAAAAATACAATCAAATATGTCACCCCATTTATTAATCTCATATTTTATTTATTTAAAATAAATTTCTTCAACCTTTCTATTCCACTGTATGGCCTGCACGGACCTAATGTTGCAACAGTTTAACACTGGAGGCAATGGCCATTGAGAGTAAAAAAAACAACCACCAACAACACGGAACAACCAGGCGTCATCATCAGCAACCAAGATGAAAATACCAAATGGGTTCACTTGTTTTTGTTTGAAAATACCCTTTCTCCTTAAACACCTCTTACGGAGCCAGACACTCTGGCGCCGCTGCCTGCTGGTGTTAACTTCGTTTTACAGCAAATAAAAAGTGACATAAAAAAGTGCCATATAAAAAAACCAGCCGATTTAGAACGTGAAATATAATATCTGGCTCATAAAAACGGCCGTCATCACATATGGGACGGGTTGGTTTCGAGGTGGTTTGTAGTGGATGGTGAGGGATACGGGTTGCTTATATTTGGCAAGGGACCTTTGTTTGTTAGTTTTAGAAGTAGTGCACCATTTCAAAGATTGATCCGCAGAGAGTCATTAAATTTGAAATTAGAAAAACAAAGGGAAACCTAATCAACAAAAAGTTTGTTTTTCTTTTTTCCACTCAAAAAGAATAGAATTTTCTTTATGGTAGCAATATATAGGATATTTGGAAGAGCCCTTCCTTGCTATGCCTTATCATGGCCACCTCATTCGAAACGCAATCCTAAGCATTTTTGCAATGTGGTCTTAAATGTTCACAGTGTCATCGTTTTTGTCACCATTGGTAATCCGAATGAAATGTAAAGACAACCACAGCATGAGAGACTTTTTGTGGGGATTGTTGATGAGATTTTAAAAAAAATATTTACATTTAAGGGATATTTTTGTTTCAAGATGAAGAGTGTTGCAATATGGTTATTTGATATAAACTATGAAAGATTATTCAAAAAGATGGATGGTCCCTTATTTAAGGCCTCACTTTAGGCTAGTACAGAAATGTCACATCAATATAGCAAGCATAAACCACGCAAGCTGAAAAGCTGTATTGAAGTGCTCGTTCAAAAGCTGGGATTAAAAGAGTATTTGTCGAGATTTAGCATGGGCCAGGGAGAAAGCTACCCTCTCCTTTTGCCGCATAAAAAAAATGAAGATATCACATATATTGGAATTTTTGAAACTTCCTTGTTTGTGTAATTATATATATTTCTAAAAGTTAATTCATTTAGAATTGTAGTGAACGGATCCAGTTTCTCCTGTCACATTCTTGCGCTGACATACGACCGATTGTTTCTGTTTTTAGATATCGTAAAGGTTGTCTAGGCCCCTTTCAGGGGACTATCATCAAATTGATTTTGTCCAGTTTTGTGAGTTTTATAAGCGCGGCGGCGGCTGAAAGTTTCACGTTAAACGTTGGATAACTAAAAAATAACTTCTCCCAAAGTCGGCAAGATTCCATTGAAAATAGAAAAAATAGAAAACCAAATACGTTATGTATAAGCACTTAACCTTATCCGTATGTAGAACATGCAAAATTAATTGTTGGAAGTTAATTTCTAAATAGTTAGAGATTGAAGATTTGGCAAAAATGGGGAACTCCTTCTCTTTTCAGCATATCAAAAAAATTTAAGCTACTAAATGCTGAAAATCAGAGCCTAATTTGTATAAAAAGTTAATACGGCCGCAAGTTCGGCCAGGCTGAATTCTTTATGTACATGGATCCCGGTATAATATAAGGAGAGTCCTACAAACTAAGTTTACGATAATTAGAGAGGAAGCGACTAGAAATATTGGGGGATGGCTTTATAAGGGGCTATATATAACTTAGACTAAACTATATAGATGAAAATTTGGACATGTTGTTTAGCGACCACGACGCATCACAAAAAATCTGCTTCTGTAACATATACTCCCAACAGTATTTGCGTGCTTTCAAATCATATACAATTTTTGGCTACTTGCCCAAACATTTATATGGTTTGATCTCTTCGCAATATATTAATATGTTTGAAAAGGCACTATTGGTTCTAAACAATATTTATGTTTGGGTAGTCTAAGCTTTCCACAACATTTTGTATTTTTGCATCCGAAAATTCAATTAATGTGTCTTCCAAAAAAACAATCATGTTATTTATGTGAACATCATTTATAATATGTTTTGAAGCATTTTTCCACGCCAAAAATACTTATATTGGCTTAAAAAATTCTCCAAAACAGATATTGTGCTCAACATTTTATTTTTATTATATTTAATATATTTACAATCATAATGAATTTTATGAAAATAAAACAGGTAATATAGGTGCTAAACAACATAGGTTTTTTCGACGCTGACATGCTGAAAATTTTGTTTTCTGGCCCAATTGTATATTCCCCATCATTATTCTCACTTTCACGTGAGATTTTTTAGTTCTTAGACGCTTTTTCTGCTAATACAAACATATGTAGAAGAATTATTCAATTGTATGATTTTTTTTTATCTTTAAGTTTTACCTTTTGCCGGCACGGGGGACTTCGAACATGCGGACCCAACAGTTTGTTAAGGATTCAAAGAGAAGCTTAGCTGATCAATTGGCCCAAGGGAAATAACATAACATGTCTTGAATTTTTGTAATGAACGAAGCAAGCAACCACTATCTTCAATTCCAACATATCGCTCCCTGTTAAATAGCGCTCCAAGCATACTAAACACATATATGTTCTTATAGGCTACTTATTTCTAAATTGAAATACTATGGTTGCCATCCAAGCCTCTATTATTATATTACACAGACATTTTGACTGTTCCCAACACATAATATGTTGTAACATGATTAACCATATATGTCCCAAACATGTTATGGCTAGCTATCCTCATGAAACATTACTATGCTTGGCCACTTCAAAAATATTCGTCGTTTAAAAAGATTTGTGTTCCAAAACTATATAAATGTTATATTAGCCAAACATCAATGAAAAACAGTCCTTTCTTTCATTCCGTTGCACTATAACTCCAGACCACATATCATACCAATTTTCAACCAGAATTCGGACTCGTGGGCATGAAGTTATATGAAATTTCCTGCGACCCGACGTGCTCAAATCTGGGGACTCGCGTTTATATGGGGACTTCATATCGATAATATGGACCGATGATGAATCAATTTTTGCTCTATTGGCTTGTTCAGTGTCTACTAGCCACTACACCAACATACAAAATCCGTTAAGCTGGATCGATATATTGGCAATTTTTGGCTATGGCGGTGCAGCCGGATCGGTATGAAAATTTGCTTCATACCTTTAGAGGTCCTGTGCAACACCAATACTTTGGGGTCCGGTTTTATATGTGGAGCGTAATACGTAAAAACGTGCGATCCCGATATGGCCCATTTGCGTAGATACTCTTCTCATCCGACCTTACACTCTAATGAATACACTACTGTAGTATGCCGAAGTTCTCAAGTGCGATAGCTTCTATGGACAAGCGCAATGAAAGTAGATATACCCCCATGCCAATGTGGAGCGTATGAAAAAATTAAAAAACATTGCCGTACCGAATATGGAAAAATGCAGTATAAAATCTCTTGTTCATTTGGCACCATTTCGCCGCAATATTGCACGTCCGACATAAAGCGGCAATGTTACCCGTTGATCATGTGCCTCGACCATCATCCCAGCCCTCTCTTACCTCCGCATGTTCAATATGTATTGGCCCAAACCTATCTTCACGCCCGCGGGTCCTCCGTCTCCGTCCTACCAACCTGCCTCGTCTACGACCACGATTCTATTCCCCCAGCTGCATCCAGCTTCCACGTTTACTCGTTACAATCGCCCTCACCACATACCACTAGCACCTATTTTCACTTCCATTTGCTTTCCAGACAATGTGGTTGGTGATTTTGACCACAACAATTTCCCTTCATAGCACGATAAAGTCCTCTCGCGCACCACAACACTTTTCTATAGAGAGCAAAATTTTGACAAAATTTTCAATAGAGGATAAAATGTTGACAAAATTTTCTTATAGAGGTAAATATTTTTACAAACAATTTTCTATTTAGAGATAAAATTTCGACAAAATCTTTCTATAGAGCATCAAATTCTGCACTAAAAGTTTTTCATATAGAGTAAAAATTTAAGGACAAAATTTCTAAAGATTGCTTAATTTTCGTGACAATAATGTTTGCCCCTCCCTATCGCGGACGATAAAACTTCCTTGCACGCAAACTCTTTCTGATAGAGTAAAAAAAATTTTGACACAAACTTTCCTACCTAGAGACTACCAAATTGTTGACAACAACTTTTCTCATAGAGATAAAAGTTAAAGTGACAAAGCATCTTACTCTAATAGACGATTAATATTAAAACAAAAAAAAGTTTTTACATAATCAGGATCCAATAACTTTTTTCGACAAACCAACCTTTTCCTCGATAGCAGAAAACTGTGGCCCAAACATTTCGTCTAATTTAGAGCTACCAATTTTAACAAAAACCTCCTCTCCTCAACTAGATATAACGACATTTTCTCGACCAAAATTCTTCTATAGAAATAAACATTTTCGACAACATTTTTCTATAAGAGATACAATTTTTGACAAACTTTTTCTATTAGAGATAAAATTTTTGAACAAAATTTTTCTTAGAGTATACAATTGTTGACAGAATATTCGCTGCTATATAGCGAGAGCATGAAGATTTTCTATAGCAGCGATAAAATTTTGACCAAAGTTTTCTATAGAGACAAAATTTTTAAGCAAACATTATCTTATTAGAGATAAAATTTTACAGATATTTCATATTAAGATAAAACTTTGACCAAAATTTTTCGGACATTATAGAGGATACAATTTTTTTGACAAATTTTTTTGATATTAGAAAATAAAAATTTTTGACAAAAGTTTCTGTAGGATGATAAATTTTCACAAAAATCTTTCTATTAGAGATAAAATTGTTCGAGCAAATGTTTTTCTATAGAGTATAAAACTTTTGGACAGAAATTTCTATTTCAGATATACAATTTTGACAAAATTCGATAGGAGATAATTTCTTTTTATCTTTTGATTAAAATTTTGCTATTAGAGATAAAATTTTGACAAAATGTTTCTATATAGATAAAATTTTGACAAAATTTTGCTATAGGAGATAATAATTTTGACAAAATTTTCCTGTAGAGATAAAATTTTGACAAAACTTTGTTTCTATAGTAGATAAAATTTTTGACAAAATTTTCTTATAGAGATAAAGAGCTTGTGACAGAGAATTTTCGTATGGGCGAGATTTTAAAATGTGTGTGACAGACATTTTCTGTGTTATAGAAATAAAATGTTGACATAAAGTTTCCTAATAGAGATACAATTTGAACAAAATTTTTCGTATAGAGATAAATTTTAACAAAATTTTTATATAAATTATAAAATTTGACAACCATTTTCCTATAGAGATAAATCGCATTTTTTGACAAAATTTTCTATTGAAAGATAAGATTTTTCCAAACATTTCAATAGAGTATTATATTATGTGTTTCAATATTTTCAATAGAGATTTGAAATTTTTAGGTAAAAAGAATCTGTAGAGATAAAACTACTGAACAAAATTTTTCATATACGAACACAATTTTGTGAGCAAATATTTTCAATATGAGATCAAGATTTTGTAGAAAAAAATTTCTTTATAGAGATGACATGGTGTGCGACAATGATTTTCTATAGAAATAAGAATTTTGACAAATTTTCTAATGGCACATAATAAATTTTTAGACAAAATCTTTTCTATGACGATATAAAACTTTTGGACAAAATTTGTCTATTTGAGATTAAAACTTTTGAAAAAAATTTTCCTTTATAGGCCGACTAAAATTTTTGACAAAATTTTCTATACGAGTTACACTACACATTTTCTGATCAAAACTTCTATCTCCTATAGTGAGTTCATACATTTTGACATAATTTTCTATAGTAGAACTAAAATTTGAAACAAAACCTTTCTTTCTATATGCAGATTAAAATTTTGACCAAAATCTTCTATAGAAATAAAATTCCTTGACCCAAGTAATTATATTTCTAAAACCATATATGTGATTGACTTAACAAATTTTGATTAAATAATTGTCCTGCATATGAGATCTTAACAAATTTCTTACAAAAATTTTTGCTATAGATATAAAATTTTGACAATAATTTTCTATAAGATAAAATTTTAGACAAATTTTCCTATAAAGATTAAAATTTTTTGCAAAATTTTTTCTATAGAGATAAACTTGACATCTTCGACCTAAGATCGCCAATTTTCTGTATCAAATTTTCTATAGCGATAAGAATTTTGACAACAAGTTCTATAGAGACAATATTTTGACAAAATTTTTCTATAGAGAGATAACATTTTGTAAAATTTTCTATATTAGATGAAATTTTGAGACAAAATTTCATAATTAGAGGTAAAATATTGACAAAATTTTCAATTAGAGATAAAATTTGACAAATTTCTATAAGAGATACATTTTGACAAAATTTTTTAATATAGAGATAAATTTTGACAAAATTCTTTATTTAGAGACGTAATCATTTTGACAGACATAATTTCATTAGAGATGAAATTTTCGAACAAAATTTCGTGTATAGATACAGATTGTGACAAGACTTCTCCATAGCAGATCAACCATTTTACAGCCCAAACTCATCTCGTTATCTTAATCTGTTTTGACTCTTTGCTGAGCTACCTCTCGGTGCCATCGCGCCCCTGAACATGACTTTGTCTCCGGTGGATTCTTGTCAAAAGCTAGCCACTTCGCCGGAAATCATAACACTGATTTTCTGAGAACTTCTCTTGAGCTTAACCGTAGAAGTCGGGCACCCCATCTCAGTGATATGAAGAAAGTTCTCCACTGTGGTACTCACACATCGGACTGCCATTCACTCTACAGAGAACCCTGAACCAGCGGCCGCTCGGCACGCCACTTACCTAACTCATCCTTCACTTCCTTAATCTAATGCTCGATTTTCGACTTTCTTCACATAGTCGATTTTTGGCTTTTATCTATTATGGGTCAATTTTTAAAAATGTTACCAGATAGTATTTTGAAGGATTAAAAAGGCGACTGGGACTCTTTTTTGATGTTTTTAAAAAATGTTACTATTACGCAAAATGCGATTTTGCCTTTGGTATCTCTTTGTCCATAACGTAATATCCCTGCCTTCGTTTAAATTTGAAATATAATGTTGGAATATTTTCCCTTTGTAGCTATCACTTGTTTTTCTCCAATTCACCATGCTTGCAATATAATTAAGAAGCCAAAGGTGGCATTTTTATGAAAGACATTTTAAAGCCGCAAGATTTATTTTATGATATATAATAAAAAATTTAAGTTGCAATAAAATTTTGTTTTACGATAACTTCAACTTTTATACAACCATCCAAAAGTGTTGGTATTCCCTCGGGTATCTTTTATAGCAAAAAAAAAGGTTGTCCGTACATTGGCTTTAGGAACAATCTTGTCAGTGCGTAGCCCATTTTTCCACCAAATGCGTCAATGTTGGCTTCCAACGCCCGCTAAAAAAAAAAAGAATTTTATGAAGTATTGTCTGCGTTTACGAATAATTTTATGTGGCCATGGCATTCTGGATGATAATAACCATATTTGTGTTTTCCTCACATTAATTTTATTGCAGACTGTACGGTGTATTTTCAATATAAAAAATATCCCAAACAAGAAAAATAAACCACCATAGTCGGTGCTATATTGTCTATTGGCTGTTTTGTATTTTTTTGTGTCACACCAAAATGACCGTGTTATTTTATTCATTATGACATTGCTTTAGAAAATTCAACTATCCTAAATATGAAAAAATATTAAGACAAATACAAAATTTTAATTACTTTAAGATGCCAGTCTTCTATATTCTTATTCCTTTATTTCCCCCTTTGGTTAAACCTCAAGTCATCTAACCTTATTCTTTGTTGAAGAAAAAATTTTGTAAAATATTCCGTTCTTAGTTTACCCCTGCTAAGCAATTGTGTTATAGGAAAGCAGAGACGTGGTAGTAGAGAAAATGGTCCGGTGAATAGGCGCTTGGAGTAGTCGACCATAGCAATAAGGGCACCCACCACTAAACACTAAACCTTCATTCCATTTGATGTCTCATAGACCAAGTTAATCTTTGAGAGCCCCTTTCTAATTTTTCTTCTACAGTTTTTCACCAAGTTTATGGAAAAACTTTAAATGTCCCATAAAACGAAGACCTCTGTAAAAGAAACACCCATAAAGACATATATTGAGTTCGGCCCCCTCTTAGCTGTAAATGGAATTGTGGTGTGGTGATGTCTAGCATAGACAATGTCTTCAATATTCTTACTGCAGTCATTTCAAATCGTAAAATAAACATAAAAGACATGTTTACAATTAAGAAACTAATAAATTTTGAAAAATGTTCTTCTGTTTTCTTTTTAGGGAAATATCCTCAACCCATAACTGGGAATGTTTCTCGATGTATTGAGAAGGTAGAGGCCAGCACAATGTCGTCAATAATTAAGATTTTTCAAATTATCTTCAGGCAATGTAAATTTACAGTTAAAATTATGAGATGGCTACCTCAAATTCTCTGAAAAAAATACGTTGTCTTGAACCAAAAAAATGTTTCTCAGGTAAGTAGATCGAAATGTAATAGCTTATGAACAACCAATAGTAATAGCTTATGAACAACCAGAGATAACTAGTATCTATGGAACTAGAAATGCTGCTGTCCAAATAAACCAAGATTCTATATTGATTTATCTGTCAGTTACTAGTAGTGCAAAAGGGAGTCAATTGGTTTCCTTAAAGGAGTTGACCATAAAAAATGTCCTTGTTCCTAGTATGGTATAAATAAAGCGAGTGAAATTACTTCTATTTACTCTGCATTTAGAGATTCTAACGATTCCTAGTCCAGAAGTAACGATATCAAATAAACAGTAACTGAACTGATACACCCGTAGTTTACTAGTAATGCAGAAGGGAGTCAATTGGTTTCCTCTAAGGACAGCCCACAATAAATTCCTCAGTTTTTGTTTTGTTTTTGCTTTAAAAACAATCGAAAGTGGAATTACTTTCGTTTACACGGCAAATAGAGATTCTACAGTTTCCTAGTCCCATATCTTAGTGCGTGTATTTATCCTTACACAAAAAGAATATATAAAGAATATAGTGTAAACAAATACATTTCTTAAGTAAGTAGATCGAATTTAATAGCATATGAGCAACTATAGATAACTACATAAGACTGGAATTTGAATTGGTTCATTTATCGTTTACTAGTAGTGAAAAATAGAGTCAATTGGTTTCGTCAAAGGAGATGCCCATAATAAATTCCGTTGTTCGCTAGTGACTTACAACTAATCGAGAGTGAGATTACTTATATTTAATTTGAAATTGGAGATTAACCGGATTTCTAGGCCAGAAATGGCGGCCTCCAAATAATACACGTGGTCTTTGAACCACGGTAGATTATGTAAAATATTCCTCTCGAACTATGAGGTACTTACATTTTCTGTAGAAATAATTTTTTCACAAAATTTTCTTAGAAATAAAATATTGACAAAATTTTCTATAGTAATAAAATTTTTCTATAGAAATAAAATTTTGTCAAAAGTTTCTATAGTCATAAAATCGTGAAAAAATTGTCTATCGAGATAAAATTAGTGATAAAATGTTGACAAATATTTTTATAGAAATAAAATTTTGACAAAATTTTCTTATAGAAAAAAATTTTGACAAAATTTTCTATAGAAATAAAATATTGACAAATTTTTCTAATAGAAATAAAATTTTTGACAAAAATTGCCTATAAATAAAAACTTTGACAAAATATTATATAGAAATAAAATTTTGATAAAATTTTCTATAGAAATAAAATTTTAACAAAATTTTCTATAGTAATAAAGTTTTGACAAAATTTTCTGTAGAAATAAAATTTTGACAAAAGTTTGAAAAAATTTTCTATGTAGAAAAAATGTTGACAATATTTTCTATAGAAATTAAATTTTGACAAAATATTATATAGAAATATAATTTTGATAAAACTTTCTATAGAAATAAAATTTTAACAAAATTTTCTTAGAAATAAAATTTTGACAAAATTTTCTACAGAAATAAAGTATTTACAAAACTGTCTATAGAAATAAAATTTTTGACAAAATTTTCTATTAGAGATAAAAATTTTGGCAACATTTTCTATAGAAATAAAATTTTGAACAAAATTTTCTATAGAAATAAAATTTTGACAAAATTGTCTATATAAATAAAATGTTGACAAAATTTTCTATAGAAATAAAATTTTGACAAAATTTTCTATAGAAATAAATTTTTGACAAAATATTATATAGAAATAAAATTTTCTATAGAAATAAAATTTTAACAAAATTTTCTTTAGAAATAAAATTTTGACAAAATTTTCTATAGAAATAAAGTATTGACAAAATTGTCTATAGAAATAAAATTGTGACAAAATTGTCTATAGAAATAAAATTTTGACAAAATTTTCTATAGAAATAAAATTTTGACAAAATTGTCCATAGAAATAAAATTTTGACATTTTTTATAGAATTCAAATTTTGACAAAATTTCCTATAGATATAAAATTTTGATAAAATATTCTACAGAAAAAAAAATTTTGACAAAATTTTCTATAGAAATAAAATTTTGACAAAATTTCACCCAATTTGGTGCATAGCAGCAAAATCGCACTTGAAAAAGTTGAAAGTTCTTCAAATGACAAATAATAAGTATTGGAGATACTCTACATCTATACTCCACAACGAAACAGGATACATGAAATTGGAAGAATTTCTTGCCATGCTTAATTCTAATTACATGAACAAAGCAAAAATTTCTCCTTATCCGCTGATAAGGTCTTGCTGCGAATAAGACTTTTATTAATACTTCAATCATTAGAATTATCAAATTGGAAGTCGTATGTTTATCGTGGCTATTCCCGCAATATCCCTGTATAGTCATACATATTCCAAAATATTTGAACTGATTATGATAATGTATATAAAGGTTTTATCCTAATTTTCCCTTTAAAAATATATAGATAAATATAGATTGAAACATATTGTTAATATCTCTGATGAATAATCTTATTTGTAGCAATATCTAAAAGATAAAATCTCATCCAAACATTGTAATTATAATGAGAAATGAAGACTAATAAATACGAATTCAAAAATTGAAAAAAAAAATTGAAAAAAAAATTGAAATTGACAAAATTTCAATAGAAATAAAATATTGACAAAATTGTCGATAGAAAATAAAACTTTGACAAAATATTATACGGAAATAAAATTTTGATAAAATTTTCTATAGAAATAAAATTTTGACAAAATTTTTTATTGAAATAAAATTTTGAAAAAATTTTCTATAGAAATAAAATTTTAGCAAAATTTTATATAGTAATAGAAGTTTTGCAAAAATTTTCTTTAGAGAATTTTCTATAGAGAAAAAATTTTTGACAAAATTTCTATAGAAATAAAATTTTAACAAAATTTTCTATAGTATTAAAACTTTAACAAAATTTTCTATAGTAATAACATTTTGACAAAATTTTCTTTAGAAATAAAATTTTGACAAAAGTTTCTATAGTGTTAAACTGTGAAAAAATTTTCTATAGAGAAAAAATGTTGACAAATATTATATAGAAATAAAATTTTGATAAAATTTTCTATAGAAATAAAATTTTTAACAAAATTTTCTATAGTAATAAAATTTTGACAAAATTTTCTATAGAGAAAAAATTTTGACAAAATATTATATAGAGATAAAATTTTGATAAAATTTTCTATAGAAATAAAAATTTTAACAAAATTTTCTATAGTAATAAAATTTTGACAACATTTCCTTTAGAAATAAAATTTTAACAAAATTTTCTATAGTCATAAAATTTTGACAACATTTTCTATAGAGAAAAAAGTTTGACAAAATATTATATAGAAATTAAATTTTGATAAAATTTTCTATAGCAATAAAATTTTAACAAAATTTTCTATAGTAATAAAATTTTCACAAAATTTTCTTTAGAAATAAAATTTTGACAAAAGTTTTTATAAGTGATAAAAATTTGAAATATTTTCTAAAGAGAAAAATTTTGAGAAAATATTTATATAGAAATAAAATTTTGATAAAATTTTCTATAGAAATAAAATTTTGACAAAATTTTCTATAGAAATAAAATTTTGACAAAATTTTCTATAGAAAAAAAATTTTGAACAAATATTATATAGAAATAAAATTTTGATAAAAATTTCTATAGAAAGTAAAATTTTTTAAAAATATTTTTGAAGTGTTGTGACCTAATTTTAATGTTTATTCTGATTATTTAATTATTTGTTCGGCTGAGTCATAGAAACAATCGATTATTGATGTTGTTTTAATATTTATTTCCAATATTTCGGTTAGTGCCACTAACCATCTTCTGGGATTTTGTATGTGAGTTCGTGTGATGCTGTTCGTTCTGCAAAGTCACGCGTTGATAAAATTTTCTTATAGAAATAAAATTTAATCAAAATTTTCTAATAGTAATATAAATTTTGACAAAAATTTTCCTTTTGAAAAATAAAAATTTTAAACAAATTTTAACTATAGTAATAAATTTTACAAAAAATTTTCTATAGTAATAAAAATTTTGACAAATTTCTTTTAAGAAATAAATTTTTCAACAAAATTTTCTATAGTAATAAAATTTTAAACAAAATTTTCTTTAGAAATAAAAATTGTTGACAAATTTTTCTATAGAAATAAAAGTTTTGACAAATTTTCGCTATAGAGATAAAATTTTAACGTAAAATTTTCTTTAGAAAATAAAATGTTGAATAAAATTTTCTATACAAAGAAAATTTTGACAATATTTTCCTATAGAGATAAAGTTTTGATAAAAAATTTTGCTATAGAAATAATAATTTTAACAAAAGTTTTCTATACAAATAAAATTGTAGACAAAAATTTTCTAATAGGCAATAAAATTTTAACAAAATTTTCGCTATAGAAATAAAATTTTGGCAAAAATTTGGCTTAAAAATTCAATAAACTTTAAGAATTTTAATTTTCGTGTAAAGAACATACTACCAAGTCATATATCCAAGAAATTGGTTCCCTTTAGGAGAAATCAAATAATATAAATTTTTCCAAATACTGGAATAAAATAATAAAACATTTCTAATCGAAGCAAAAAAATAGTTTTTTCATTGATAACCAATGATTCCTGCTTCGACCGCGAACACGCCAAAAAGTTTTTCAGGCGGTGGATTATCCTCACTCAGTAATTGCTGGTGACATTTCTGAGGGTTTCAAAGCTTTCTCGTAAGTGGTTTGCGCTTGGCATTGTGGAAACGCCGTTCGACTCGGCTATAAAAAAGTGAGGTTCCTTGTCATTGAGCTTAACATGGAATCGGCAGCAACCAGTGATAAGAGAAGTTAAACAATGTGGTATCACAAATGGATTGATATAGGTCTAGTGAGGCCTAATATAAAACATCGGGCTGCCACCTAACCTACAACTTCGGTAAAGAATTTCTTCAAATTAATTTTTGAAAAGAAATTTTTCTTTAGACCTATTTAGGCACGAGTGCAGTTCGTGGTCTGAAGAGGTTCACCCATCGTTTACTAGTAGTTTAGAAAGGGAAAGTCACTTAAGTTTTCTTTATAAGTAGGGCAGGTCTTAAAGAATTTTTCTTTAATTTTTCGCAAAAGTTAATCGAAAGTGGAATTACTTTCATTTACTCTGAAATATGTTTCTTTAGCGACATTTCATAGTGAGCACCTTACCCATACACAAAATGACCTTAATAAAAATATAATGTTGAAGCACAAGTCCTTGTGTGAATATTGAGAATTCCAATGAATTATGTTGTGATAAAAAATTTTTATTCATTTTAGATCTGTCTGTTTGAGAAAACCCCATAGTTAATTTAAATAATGAAAAGGGCAATATCAGGCTAATCTCTCGCCCCATTCTGTAGTTAAAACTAAAGGCAAACTATCGTTTCAATACTGCTTGAACATCATATTTGCCGCAAAAACGCCAAGCTTGGAATAAAATATCTGCTGTAGTACGTGAATTGGCCTGGTCCGAAATTCGCCCTCGATTTCATAGGCAAATTTTTTTTGCAGACAATTTCCCAAAAAAAACAAAAACGGAAAAAATTAATGGTCTTGCTTTAAATAACCTACGGCAAAAGGAAGTTTGTAATACACACCAATCGAAAAAAACACAACGGATAAACAAAATAGGAGGGTTAATAATGAAACCGCATCAAAGTAAATAAAAAAACGAAAACAAAAGAACAGAGAGGGAGTAAAAAGTGCCAACATTTTGGTAAAATTGAACAGGCTATAAAAAGCGCATTCCAAAGCAACACACAATAAATCATACATCCTGAATTGAACCAATTCAGGCGATTCTCTGTCTAACCTATATCCAGTAATGAATGGCTTACTGTCACATGCAATTCAAAAAATGGAAACAGATGCTAAAACATTTCGACATCCTATATCCAAGATGACTCTGCTAAGAGAAGAGTTTGCAAAAAAAAAAAGTTTAACTAACAACAATCAAATTTGCGAATTCCTCGAACCCATTCGTTATGGAACGTGTTATGAAAATGCCCTGTACGTGCGTGTTTCAGTCAACATCTGTCCCAATCCAAACAGAAGTAACACCATAATCAACCCCCTAATTACAAAAGAGCTTAGAAAAATATGTGACAACCTGGTCAACGGAATACAAAACAAAAATTACTTTCGTAGGGTTGACTGGAACCCCAAGAATAGTACAGACTTCGTTCGTTGTGCTTGTGAATAGCATGCTAATCTTACACACAGGATCATCGGTTCAATACTAAATATATTGGTGTTACTAAATATATATATATTAATAATATAATAAAAATTATATTAAATTATAATATATTATAAAATAAAATAAATATAAAATTTATATATATAAATTTAATAATATATAATTATATATATATATTTGTATATAGGTATAATTATATTATATATATATTGAAACAACTTTTTTTTAATTTAATGGAATGGACGTCATTTAATTTTAATTGTAATGAATGGCACATATCGGTTTAGGCATAGCTATATAGTCCTCATATAATTTTTGTGGTGGACTTGAAACTAGTCTTTAATTTCCTTGATACGTTCGTAAATGGTTATTAAATGCAAAAATGTCGGAAAATGTTCGTTCAATCTTAATGAATCTCAAAAATATGATAATACAATTTATTTCAATTTTCGCCACGACAAACATCGATACTAAATGAAAATGACTACATTTTTCCAGTAACGTAGTTTACTTTTTCTTTTCTGTGTATTTATTGTATTATTTATTTATTTATAATTATTTTATCTTTAAATTAAATAATTTTCTTGCAATTTTTTAAGACTTCACAAGAATTGGTATTTTCTTATAAATTGCCTGCTTATTATTATAATTGGAATATGCTAAATATTAGCATTTAGGATTTTGCTATGAATTTGTACCAATTGTACCAGTTAATTTTTTAACTTCAATCAACTTTATAATTGGAAATATTTTGGTAATATTATTTTCTGTGTATAAGAATCACTTCATAAGTGTGCCACCTTTTGTGCCACTTTTTGAAATAAGTGTGACACTTTTTATTGGTACTTTTTAGACAATGTCAATGGTAACGCTAACACCCATACCATCTGAAAGTTTCTAAGGCTTATATAAAATTCGAAGGGGGTTAAAATTATGCGGGAGTAGCAAACCCCCGCTCCCGTACACTCCATCCCTTGTAGCTTCCCAAATGGTCCCAACTATTTTGAAAGCTGAGTTTTGCACACATAGCTACATCAACTTAAAATTTATTTGTGGATCCACTAGTATGTGACATCTAGGCCCTCAAATTAATCCCATACGGCCGTTAAAGAATTCACAAATTTGTCATACCCTGTGCCACAGGATATTATAAGGGGAAAAAGCTAAATATACTAAAAGTAAAACTTAAAATACAACAAAATTCGTTCTACATATTTCATACTTTAAATAATTTGACGAGTTTTCTTTCTTTGTTAAAAATATTTCCATATAATTCCTTCGGTAAATTACCCAAAAAACAAGTTTTTTGTTCAAATTAAAAATTACAAAAAAAAAAAAAACAAATTAGTTCTGCTCATTAATTTTGTTAGGAGGCTGACATGAAATGCATAGGAATTTACCTTTGGTTATTATATCATACCATCCACAAATAAGAATACCTCAATTGGTTCCCCTGGGTTTCAATTCCCAATATGCCACATGCCGGTTCAAAAAGTTCGCGCCCATTGCATGCAGACTGAATAAACTGAAAAGCTGGTACAACAGGAAATTTTAGTTAATTCCTTGAAAACATTTTTTTTTTTGGATTTTAGTTTTAGATTGCTCTTAAACAAAAAATAAAAATATACCCGCCGCGTGTGTGTAATAAAGGCAGCAATTGCCCCGAAATGATGATTGTGATGATAATCATCGTAGCCATCGTTAACCATTATGTGCAGCAGGCACTAATACTTGCCTCAGGCTAAGGTTTGACTCGCCCCTTGCCATTAATGTCATCCTTAGTCGAACGACAGCACAAAATCCCTTCCAGACTAATGGCAATGTCTTTCATCCATGACGAATGACCACCATTCCATTTTAACAAAAAAGAACAAAATGAGAACCCACTTCAATCAATAGCAGCGCTCTTATCATCTACAAGCGTCGTTAGTGTAGAAACGTGCTTTGTAGCCAGTTTTTTTCTTTAATTTTTTTTTTGTAT